>CAUYRH010154243.1:0-107266 GCA_963574655.1 Perodicticus potto
AATAAATCACTTCTTATTATCAATTGTAAATATAGAGGAAAATGAAAACGATAGAAAATTAAGGATTGTTTTGGACTCTGTAATTTGAAAAACTAGAATTATTGAAAATTAAAGTGTTTAGTCTTGTAAAAGTCCTATAAAGAGCGCTTTAAGCCATGCTGGCCTTTTTCTTGTATAACAGGATATTAAAAAAATGATCTTCTCAGTGTTTTACGGAATTGTTATATTCTTTTCTAAGTTTGGGTCAGCTTCAGCGTTTTATTTATAATTTAAATGTCATGTGATATCTCTAAGAGTTTCTTTAATGTGGAGAATTCTTTGGGTTTGGGTTCTTGAGGATTTTTTTGGTTTTGTTTTTTTGTTTTCACTGTCACTTCCTCTGAGACATCTTCATCTTTTTTTTCACAACCACTTTCAAATTTCTCTTCCAGAGTTATCATTTTTATTTCCTTTCTCCACTTTCATCTTTGTTGGCTAGTTCTCCTGCTTCAATTATCTTTTTTTTTTTTGTAAAATGCCATGTGAGTTTGTCACTAGGAGACCAGGAAATGGCAAAACTGTGTACTTTGCTGTGTGGGCATGAAGTAAGGGACAGATGTTCCGTGGCCGGCCACTGGCGAACTTTGAGGAAAGTGATGTGACTGCTCACTGATCATGATGTCATCTGTTCTTTACATAGTGATTTGTGGACTGAAGAGCAGTCAAGTGTATTCTCCAGGCAGTAACACATGGTGAGTACACCCTGGTAACCCAACTGGGAACCCGGTTGTTGGGGACTGATGTTATTTAACTAAACCGTAGTGACTGGAATTCCTGCCTGGGAAGCATGCACAAGGACATAAGGAGGACTACCTGTTTGGGGGAACTGTTTACCTCATTGACTTGATCTGATCTAAATTTAGTCATTCAGTATTTCCTTTCTGCTTTACTGGATTTTATGAAACTTCTAAGCAAAGGTCTTGGAGGGCTCTTTGTAGTCTAGAGGGTACAAATCTCAGCAGATAAAACAGTTTCCTTTTTATAGTGCATAATTTCTACTTCAAACTCTATTCTACCAAGTGGCTAATTACCATCAGTCAATTAAGGATTCCCCTTAAAATACACCTGCCAGGAACTTACTTCTGAATTCAAGAAGTTGTGCACCAGGCCAGGTGTAGGGGCGGGGGAGATGCCCGGGCTTTGGTCCTCACTTCTCTCAGCACCAATGTGCAGTGATCTGTCATTCCCCTGCCTGAGCTTTGCTGCTGTGGAAACCATGTCTTCCCTCTTCATCTCACTGCGTGTCTCTTCAAGTGCCTCATTCTTTAAGCAGGTCTAACAGCTTTCCATGACCCTTGAAAAACGTTCTACAGACTCCAAGCCAAGCTGGAAGGCTCACGGTTTCTATAGGAGTCTCCAGTTCATGCACCCCATTCAAGATGTCCTTTGCTCTCTGCTACAGTGGAAGAAGTCTCTCCCTGTCATGAAAAAGAAAAACAGCATCTTGCGGCTTTTCTGAACTTTCATTGAAAAGGATCATTGGCCTTTCGTTAGCTTCTAAACCATTCTGAGCATTCTGTCCCTGTACCCACTGAATATGAATATGAACTGAATATTTATATCCTTGCCTCTCTCCAACATTTGTAGAATGAATCTTAGCCCCAGTCTGATGGTGTTAGGAGGTAGGGTCTATGGGAAGTGCTTAGCTTGTGAGGATGGGACCCTCATGAACAAAATTAGTGCCCTGACAGGAAGAGATAAGAGAGCTGCTTCCTCCCACTGCTGTGGCCCCTATGAAAGCACATTGGCAAGATAGTCATTGGCAAACTGGGAAGGGTGTCACCTGACCCTGCTCTACGGGCATCTGGATCTCAGAACACCCAGCCTTCAGCATTGTGAAAATACGTGTTTATTGTTTAAGCCTTCCTGCCTGCGGTGTTGAGTACAGTAGCCTCCTTGTCGGTGATGCTGTTACAGGGACCAGAACTAAAATACCCAGTGAGAAAAGTCCCATTCATTGACGTGCACTGGGAGCAGCACAGATAAAGAGGCACAGGTCAGGGCAAGCCCAGCCCCTGAATCACACACTCGAACCCATCTTGCTGGGGAGGAACTTGGGGAAGACCAGGTTCTCAGTCTTTGCTTATTCCTCCCCACTCTGCACATCTGTTGTTCTTGCCAACTTGATGGAAACACTTCACGTTTACCTTGGGGAACTACTGCATGAAGACTTTGGGGAGCAAGTCCTCCCTTCCATCTCACATCCAGGCTCTCTCTTTTGTAGGAATTCCATCTTGAGCAGATGACACAAGGAAAGAAGTCAGCTGGGCTCATTACTTCCACAGTGATTCCAGGACGCCGCTACCCAGTACTCTGGAGCTTCCAAACCTGATCTCCCCAAGCTTTGAGCTCCAGACTTCCTGTTGGGCCTGCCTGTTCTCCTACATTGTTCCTACAGATTTCCACATGACTCATATCAGCCTGTCGGTTGTAACAGGGAACCCTAGCTCTAAAGTTCGTGCAGTCAAGAACTTTTCTAGAGCTTACCCCCTCACCTCCAGCCCAGACCCTACTTAAAACTGGGTAATACTTAACAGAAATCCAGCAGGTGGGGGAGGGGGTAAATTCACACTTAATGGGTACAGTGCACCCTATCCAGGAAATTACAACTTAACTTACAACTGTGACTCAAACTGTATAAAGGCAATTCATGTAGCCAAAACATTTGTACTCCTATAATATTCCAAAATTAAAAAAAAAAAAACTGAGTTGATGAGATGGAGCCCTTTTGTGACTACTTCCTCCTGAGCTCCAAGCCTCAGTCGGGCAGCACCAAGAGCAGTTGGTTAAGCATCCACTTCAGAGGTCAACTAAGCGTGGAAATTAGAGACAGAAAGCAAGCCCTAGGGTCAGAAACATGTGTAAAAGAAAATATAGCACAAATAGTAACTTGGGGGTAATAAATTTAAGTCATGATGTAATTTTAAAGGCAAAGTTTGTCACTTTCTGGTCTTTAAATATTACCAAACAGTTCTTAATCTAACGTTATACTTCCTTAAGAAAAACACTTGTGGTTCTCTTCAGTTGAAATAAACAAAAACTAATGAGAAAAGCAGAAAATGCTACTTGTCTAGAGAGTCATGGTTTGTGGCAACTTGTCAGCCATCCTGGACTGAGGGAGGCCAAGGCAGGGCAACTCGCACTGGCTTGTATGAAGGGAAGGCCTGGAGGATGCTCTGAGTCTCGTCTTCCCTTGCTGCAGAGATATCCCTCTCTCTTACTTTTACACAAACACACAGTTCTTTCTAACAACTTGACTACCAGCAGCTCTCTTTCTGGTGGCCCAAGAACATGGCAAGACAATCTCTCCCACCAACCTCTGTGAGATCCTCAGTGTGCCATGGAGGGCCAGGGCAGCCTCTGCAAACAGCACCAGGCTTCCTGAACAATCAGTTTTTAATCACTCCTTACAGGACCCTTTGAAGCTATAAAAGTTACTATAATCTTCATACTAGCAAAGATTACTAATTAACTTTTCTAGAAACTTCTTTGAAATCATTCAAAGGAGCTATACCTTTCTTCCGAACTTTAAGCAAAATGGAATCAGGGAAATGTCATTGTTGCTGTTTTTAAGAGAATTATACAGTGGTTTTCTCGCATTTTCCAAGGTTACTGCCTTTGGTAACTAACTCTGGTATTTAATAACTCTCAGCTTGATTTCTGTATTCAAAATCAAGGACAGCATAGGCCAGTATTTATCTTTCCTTTTAAATGCTAGATGGGAAAAAGAAGAGAGCAACGCCAATCTGCTTCTTTCCTGACAGGAATGAGACTAGCCCGTTTAATTCACAGACCTCAGACCTTCACTCTGGATTGTTTCCTGGTGCCAATGATCCTTCTTACACCAATCTGAAACTCAGCCCCCAGATCCCATACATGCACTTTCTATGTACTCCGCACTGCTGTGGATACTCCAGTACATACAAACATAGCAGAAGGTGATTTGTGCTTGTATACATTGCAGTGATCCCACCAAATTTCAGGGATAATACGTATTGTCCTCTGCAGGCTGTATCTTTGTCTTTCTCTGAGCTCAGAACCTCTTTGCATCACCAGCTTTTGCAGGTCACGTTATCGTCCCATCCCTTGTAAAAGAAACAAGACATAGAAATGGCAAGGGCTAAATCATAGCAATAATAATGGTGTATAAGGAGCCATGGAAGAAACTAACCAGAGTGGAGAAGAGCTGGCTTCAACTCGCTGTCTAGAGAGACCAGGCATCACAGCACCCCAAGTGCTTATTCTGAGACTCACATTCACCTGGAAGGGCCCTTCACTTCATTTTAACTAACTTCAGTTACTCCCCACTTTTGAGACACAGAAAACCCTGTGGAGTTTGTGAGGTGAGCACATGTCCCAGAGAGGAGAGGAAGTGTACAGTCTTGCTGCTCAGAGTGTGGCCTGCCGCCAGCAGTGGCAGCAGCACCTCTTAGAAACGCAGAATCTCAGGCCCACCCAGACCGCCAGAGTCAGCAAGTGCATTCCTAACAAGATCCCTGGGTAATCGCTCCACCCGTTTGCGCTGGAAAAGCTCTGGTCTCTAGCATTTGATAATTTGGAAGGGCGCTCACCGTCTCTCCTACAGCCCAGCACACCGCCTTACTCATTCGAGACTGGGATAAGAAGACGTCATAGGAGATCTGGCCCTACACAGGTGATTGTCTGACAGTGAAAGTTTTCACACCATATTTGCCTCCACTGAAAGACTTTATGTGCTTATCAAATTTCAAATAGTTATATTATTTTAATAATATTTAATGTGAATATGCGTGTAACTACATTAAGGAAAGAATAAAGAAAATAAATCCAGCTGCTATAAAATGATTTTGTCCCCCAACTGTGCCCAAAATAAAATCTAGGGCCAACATGACTTTTCTTTTTCTCTTTTCCAAAATATTCCATTGAAAAGATTTGGCTTTGTTTTCCAGGCAAACTGCTGTTGCTGAAGAATGGCTTCGTGGGCTTTGTGATATGCTTGAATCCATGTTGCTCTTTCCTATTATAAAATGATATGAATGTGGGGAAGAGAACAAACAGATTTCTTCTACAGAACTTACATGAGGTGACTAAAATCAGGCTAATTTAAGGGTTAAATTTGTATTTTACATCCTCCAAAAATCTAATGAAATTTGGGCTTTCTGGGGAGGATGGGGAACATTTCACAGAAAATGAAGACTTAAACGATCTCCACGGACAGTTCAAGAGGGATGTGAACCTATCAACAGCATTCAGGATTTAGGTTAAAAATGAGGAAAAACTTTCTAGCCGTTAAGATTATTAGAGTTGGGACGCTGCTCATGCCTGTGATCCCAGCACTCTGAGAGCCTGGACAGGTGGATGCCTTGAGTTCAAGACATACCTAAGCAAGAGTGACACCCTGTCTCTACTAAACACAATTTTTAAAAAAGAAGATTATAACGTGCATAAATTAGCATTATACGGTAAGTTAAGGGGACATAATGCTAATAGAGCTTGCTTCCTTGAAGTCAGGGAATTGACACAATCTGAGTGGGGCCCTTGTTTCAATAATAATAATAATAATAATAGCTGTTGGGCACGGTCCCGCTGGCCAGGGACTGTAGTGCCCTAGATGTGGTCAGCAGGGCAGAGTGGTGGGAGGCTGCACAGGGGCCTGGCTGGCCCTCCCTGCATGGGTGGTGGGTGGCTGCCGGAGGACGGATGCCTAGGAGGAAGGTGGACAGTGGCCTGGAAGGAAGGACGCCTGCAAGGAGCTCCCCACTGCCCTTTCCTCTGCCTCTGACACGGAGGAAGGGTGATGAATCTAAGGTGTTACAGAGAATTTCATGGACACGCACTACCAGGATTTTGAAGACATGGAAGAGAAGAGAATGGCCTAAACACCTGTTTTTAATGATTATCCTTCTCTGGTAGAGAAGTACAGCGAAGAACAGCTGTGAGTGCAGATTCCTGGATTTGACGCACCTTTCACCACCTGTGACAGTGCCGTCAGGGGGGTTGGCTGGTGACAGGGGCAACAGGATGCTCTCTTTACGGATTTGCCAGCTTTTAAAGAAATATTCCTGGACTACAGGCAGAATAAGAAGACCGGGACTGTGCTGAAGCAGAGGTTTAGTGGTGACTTTGTTGTGCAAATCGTCTTCTGAGCTAACTTCCCAGAACAATCCCACCTGCAAGTGGCATCACCTGGACATCCTCAGACCAAGGGGCGAGTAGGCTCCACTAGGGATGACAGAATACGTCTTAGAGAGGCAGTCTCCACCCTGCACCCGTGTTAAGTACTGATGGCCTAACACTCCGGCACCTGGTTGTCGGGTAACAACTTCTTGCATTCCTTAAATGTAGTGCTCACTCCCTCCCTCGTGAGAGCCCGCGCTTCTGACTCAGACTCCTCCAGAGCAAGCCCCGCACAGCCCCCTGGGGGCCCTTCCGACTGTGGAGTAACCCACCCTCACGAACGCTATTTGTCCTGCTAGCTTTGCATGAATTTTTTGGTGCACTCCCGGCTCTTTTTCACATGGATCAGAGTTTCAGTCCTCCAGTTTCACTGGGGGTTTTGAGTATTTATTGAGGGTGTGACTCAAGCCAGCTGCCCATCTTGAGATTTCAAAATCTCCTAGGTCGCAGCTTGTCCTGGTTGTAGCAATCAGGGGAAAGAGATGTGCTTTCCCTAAAAGCTCCCTGTGAAAGCAACTCCCTGGTCTCAACGTTCACAGTCCTAGACTCACTGTGTCTTCTGCTGGTCCTGATGTAATCTCAGTGTTTCTAGAAGTCTCATTAAAGCACTATGTTTGAAAAAATATTTTTATGGATGAAAAACAGGCTAACCTAGTGGACATGACCTTGGAACTGCCATGATTAGCCACTTAAGGATCAAACTATTATATGCTGTGTGCTTAGCTGTTCATGCTATGTAGGCAAGAAGGCGTTTTATGTTGACATTTGTTCTTATTTTCCTGGGCACTGATGATGTACGCTGTGTGCTGGAAATTGACTGAAAGGTATCCTTTATTATAGCATGTTAAATGTATTTGTACGTGTTTGCTGAAAATCCATTCTGTATAGACAAGTTTGTTAGGTTTGCTGGTGGGTTGTAGAGAACCAAATTTCTCTCTGTCAAAAACTCTCCTTCTATGCTGGCGCTCTATTGTTCTAGCTCAGCATGGAGAGGGGGTGGTAAGGAGCTTTGCTGGTTCTCTGTCTGCTCTGGTTTAATACAATGTTTGGTAGGCTATTACTTATCAGAAAACATGTGTGCTACATCTCTAGAAAGAAGAAAAGAACGTACTAGTTCAATTCCAATGAGTACCCTTGATTTTTTTTAAGTAAAAATAAGAGTCTGTAGTGACTTTTCACTGGGTATTCTGGTTTTAAAAGATGAGTTATGGGCTAGGTGCCTGTAGCTCAGCGGCTAGAGTGCTAGTCACTTACTCTAGGGCTGGTAGGTTTGAACTCAGCCCAGGCCCGCCAAACAACAATAACAACAAGAAAAAAATAGCCGGGCGTTGTGGTGGGTGCCTGTTGTCCCAGCTGCTAGGGAGCCGAGGCAAGAGAATCACTTAAGCCCAAGAGTTTGAGGTTGCTGTGAGCTGTGACACCACAGCACTCTACCGAGGGTGACATAGTGAGACTCTGCCTCAAAAAAAAAAAAAAAAGGATGAGTTATGTAAGCTATGTGTTTTTCTGTACTAGTGTGTTGCTTATTAAATACTTTTGTACATGAGTTTAAACAAAGAATAATAATAATAGTCGTTGCTATATCGGCAATGACCATGACCCCTAACAATGGATGGGCTCTGTGCTGTGCCCTTCACGTGCTCTGCAGGTGCTATTGTCATGCTTGTAGTGCAACAGGAAAGAAGCGTGTCTTTGAGAGACTTGAATGACCTGCCCAGGCTGTAAGAAGACCAGATTCACAGCCCAGCAGCTTCCCTCCAAACTCAGCTCCCTGAGCCGTCCTGCTGCCCTGCGCTGCCTCCTGCCACCTAGACATCCTGACAAGCTGGTCTGGGCCTCCAAAACTGGGCAAATTGGGTTTACAGTGGCAAACAGACTTAAAGGGAGATTGTTTTAAATACTGGGACAGTCATCACGGAGTACTGAGACAATGTCCAGCTAATCACATGTTTGAAACGTCTAATTTGCCCCTTGTCTGCTCAACGCGTCATCGGGTCCCAGGCACAGCTGCCCCCCGACTCCCATGTGTCACCCACCACGGCCACAGTTCCCTCAATACCCACAACAAAGCTGCTCGGACACCCTCTGACCTTCAGTCTCCTCTGCACAATCTAAGTAAGATCTGTCAACATGTAGCATGACAGGGACAACCGGCACATCCTCCCTCACCCAATGACACAAACCAGATCACAAAGATTTTCATAAGAATGTACCATCAAAAAAGCCTGAAACTGAACTGCTGCTGTTAGGATCATACCATAAATTCAGTGGATTTGATGTTGCCAATATCCACCTAGACCAAATAAGATCACATATGTGCAGTTTAGCAGAGGCACTCTGCAAAAGCTGGTTCTTTCCTTTGCCCTTCCTTAATCACATAATCCTCACATCTTTTATTTTACTTTTGAACTGGAGAGTGAAAAGGCTTGGTCCCTTTAGAAAGCCAGGCCATGTCTCATTGTGAAGGAGCCAATAGGAGTTAGGAGTGACGGGGCAGCAGTAGAGATACGGACTTTACAAAAGGTGGCTCAATTCCACAAAAGAGAAAGAAGGTAAGTACATATTGAGACTCAGCACAAGATTTCAGGAAAGATCTGAGAGCTAACACAGAAATTTACCACCCGACTATGATGAAACTGCCTTGTGCTGAAGGAAGACATAGAATGCCGGGGCTTTACTGGACGATCAACAGTAGGTTATCATAAATAGAAAGTGCTGAACTCACCAAAAGCCAGAAATGACCCCAAAATGTTCACAGGAAGGTCAAAATAGTGAATAAGGTGGGTTTGGATAAAGTTCTGCCTTAACCTAGAGGGAGAAGTTGCAAAATAGATTCTGTGATTATGGGGAAAATTACCAATTTATATGTTATTTTTAATCATATTATATCTTATAAAATATTACTATGAGATGCTTTGGTTTTGTTAGGCATCCATTCAAGAACAAGTCTGACATCAATGCCTCTGTGCTCCAGTAAATCAGTAGAATCAGAAGTTACAATGAATTAAAAGATCTATCTAGCAAAGTGTTTTTCAAATTTTTGTCCCCCAATGAAATATATCAAAATCTCACACCTTCCTTTAGTATCCTATCAAATTCAGAACAAATTAATAGCATTAATTGGTGAATCAAAGCCATGGACCAACGTGATACTCAGTTTTCAAACCTCACAGCTCCTCCCCCCACCTTACAAAATTGGTGGTGGCAGTAAGGAGGGTGGCACACCCCTGCTCGCTTTTGCTGGAGGAGTCGTTTATTCTGAGACACTGCTGGGGTTTGTGTGGAAGAAATATTTCCATTGATCAAATTTCAGAGTTCTAATCTGGTTCACCATCAGGGAAGATCCACGGTCTTAAAAAGGAGCTGATTTAAGGTAGTAGGAGAAATATGTCACTTTTTTAGCTAAAAAAATAATTAAATCTTAGAAATTGAATCTGCAGTTTTGGCAAGATAGGTGTTAGTCATCTTTACTCCTGTGAAACTTTTCTAACATCACTTGTATTTTACAAGTTGTTGGAACATTTTATAAGTTGTCATTTTCTGTCATCATCTGGATTTAGATTTTTTCCTCCTGGAACACATTCAACATATTAATGCCTTTAGGAGTTGTCAACATTTGTTTGCATGGAATGAGAAGGCAACACGGTATTGTAGAAGGTTGCTACAGCCGTAACACCAGACACACTCATGTTCAAATCCTGAATCTGCTACTATCTGGGTGACCTTCAGCACACTCCTTACCCTCTCCGAGCCTCACTTTCTACATGTATAAAATAAAGTTTACAATTCCCCTCTCTCAGACGTGTAAACATTTCACATTATATATCGAAGCAGTACCCTGAACCCCATAAATGCATCAATGTACAAAGTTAAAAAAAACAAAAAACAAAAAACAATTCCACTCTCTCAGTTGTGAGAATTCAAAGAGCACATTTAAAGCCCCTTGCACATAGTAGATATTTAGCATAATTGTTAAGTACCTATTAAGCTTATGAAAAATACTTTGTTTATTAACATTACAGTTTTTAGTTTATACCATATTAGATTTTCCTTTAAGAAAGAGAAAAGATTTTGAGTTCTTAAAATGAAAAGTACTGTGAAGTACTATGCGTCTAAATTTAATGAAATTTGATCTTTACTATCATAATAGGGCTCATTTTGAATGAAATTGAAATATTGTTACCTAGGCAATACCCAAAAGCTAATTCCCCAAGACATAGTGAAAGGAGAGGCAAAAATTACTTCTATAATTACCAATTTGTTTCCAAATGCTAGTTTTCTTGTCACATTATATAATTTAAGCATACTCAGCTTGCCACTAGTGTATCAAATCTTTGTATTTTCCTATATATCAACTAAAGTTAATTTAGAACGGTTATCTAAGTATTATCAAGACACGACCAGCTTCAAGAACTCTGAATTTTTTCATTTTAGCTCCTCCACTCACACGGCTTTTGGTGTCTCGTTGGTAGTGGGGGAGCCTAATTCTCTTTTCATGAAGAAAATGAATTCTTTTCTTCTTAACTGTCACCCACAGGCCATCACACTCTGCTCCAGAGCAAGATGGAAAATGCTTCCTGAGGGAGCAGGGCTCTGAAATTGGTGCACACCGCTCCCTAAAGCACTAGACACACGAAGCACGGCAAAGGTGGAATCTAATCATTTTAACCAGTGTGAAAAAATTAAGTGACCAGGTTGAAACTGGCCTATCAATCCAGATAAACTGTCACTAAACTCATGTTAACATACAGTCAAAATGTCCAGAAGAAAAATGACAACGGCAATCATCTTGATATTTTACTATAGGAAATTAACTATTTTGTGACAAAAAAAAAAAATCTTTTTATTCTACTCCATGCTAAGAGATAAAACCATATGAGGGATGGGAAAATATGCTAACATTTGATTAAAACATGATGGGGAAATTCTGACATCTGTTGAGCAACATGGATGGATCTCGGAGGCATCATGCTGAGTGAAAGGAGGTCCCGGACAGACAGACACGGTGGAGCCCACCTAGACCAGCAGTCAGAATCACGGAAACAAAGTGGGTTGTTGCCAGGGACTGAAGGAAGAGAGGCCCGGGGAGCTCTGGCTTAATGGATCTCGAGTTTCAGTTCTACCAGATGAAAAAGTTCTGGAGCTGGACGGGGGTGAGGGCTGCACAACAGTGTGGAAATACTGAATACCATTAAACTGTACACTGACAAGCGGTTTGCACTGTCAATTTTACACTGTATATATTTTATCACCATACAATAATTGGGGAAGAAATATTGCTGGGAAATAAATATCATCACAGTTTCTCTTAGAATTCAAAGTTTGATATGCATGAAAGTTCCAAGCATGGTGTCTACCCAATATAGTTGCTGAATAAATAATATTTGAAGCCCAACCTGAATTTATCTTTTTTGAAGTATTAGTTTGTTGGCTAGATCTCATGCCTATGTAAATAGTTTATTTAATATTCTAGTAAAGACCTATCCAGATTCTTTCACTGTGAAAAGAACTTTCAGAACGGGAACACAGCAAACTTGTCCCATTTCAATATAAACCAGTAACAAGTATCCTATTTCTTGTGAATGTTCATGGAACCAGGAATGTGCTGGGCGCCTTGCACTCAATCTCAGCACAATGATGCATCCAAATTAAAAATGTAAGAATATAAATCACTAAAAAGTAATTGTAGTTTTTATGAAAGGTCTCCAGAGTTAGTAGCATTGGGGAATTGCAGTTCATAGCCTACAGCCAGACTCACTTCCTTAAAAATCATAGCATACCCCGAAGTTACTCCTAAAGGCAGCTGTCCTCTGGCCTTGTATTTCTCCACAAATTCACCTGCCCAGCCCTGCACTAACTCTTTTTACTTCTTCTTCCTCCCCTCCGTTACCCTCTTTAATAGAAAGTGAAGGACAAAGGGTTCAACCAATGATCTGTGATTCCTTATCTCACACGCTGGAGGCCAAATGGATTTGGAACTTGGAATTGTTCCAGTTTTAAGGTTAATATAATGCATATGTACTGCATCTTACACTCAGGGCCTGGAGCCGTATCCTGGAATCAAGTGAACTGATATTATGCAGTGAGACCCAAACATTCATATTAAGTGAGATAAATAAATATGATTCATGGAGAACTCAAGCTCAGGTCAGTTTTATACCAAACGAGTTTACCAGAAAAGAAGAGAACTTTTTGTTTGCATAGTTTTGAGGGTTTCCAAATTTCTGAAAAGAGATAATAAATCTATCCTCCTAATTCAATATTTTGTCTTTTATTCTTGTCACATTTAACGTTTCTAATCATTGACCAAAGTTGTTAACATGGATGCAACCGTGCTGTCAGAAGGATGGGCAGTTAACTGACACCTAGTGAGTGCCAGGCACTGTCCGTACCCAGTGGTCAAGACAGACTGAAGTCCTGTTGTCCTGGGGCTTGCTCATGTGCTGGGGATTGGTGGAGTCATAATAAAGCAGCCAACAAATGCAAAGTGTAGGTAGAATCTCCTAAGTTAAAGGGGGAATGAGAAAAACAAAATACCGCTGAGCAAGGGCATGGTGGATAGAGAGTTGGAAGCACCTTCCGTTCCTTAAGGGAAGACTCTGTGAGGACGGAGAGTTTGGACAGACTTGGAGGGCATGATGGAGTGAGCCTTGCAACTTTCTGGAGCAGCAGTCCTCAACCCGTGGGTCGTGAACTGTATTAAAGGGCTGCAGCATTAGGAAGGTTGAGAGCCTCTGTTCTAGAGGAAGGGTCTTCTGAGCTGAGGGCACAGCAAGTATGATGCCAAGGCAGGGTGCTGCCTCAGGGCCCGGAGACCAGGGAAGGTAGAGGAGAAGAAAGGCATGAGATTTAGATCATTTATTTTTATTTTTCTCTTAAATATTTATTTATTTATAAATAAATAAATTTTTTTATTTTTCTTTTAAATTTCAGATTAATGTGAAGGTGCAAATCACGATATTTGCATTTGTTAGGTAGAGTCCCTCTCGTAGTTGTGTCCCACACCCAAGAGGTGTGCCATACACCCTTACCTTGTGCCCATTACGTGGGAGCACAACCATCCCCTCTCTTCCTCGCCTTTTCCCCACCCTTCTTTCCCCTCCCCCCAAGTTGAATTAAATTGAGTTGTTCTCTTGTGTGGACGTGTATTACATCATCTACTGGCTTCCTATTAGTATTGAGTACGTTGGATACTTGCTTTCCATTCTTGTGATACTTTACTAAAGAGGATGTTCTCCAGTTCCATCCAGGTTGGATGTAAAGTCAGCATCTTTTTATGGCTGAATAGTATTCCATGGTGTACCACAGTTCATTAACCCATTCCTGGGTTGGTGACCATTTAGGTTGTTCCCACTTCTTGGCAATTATAAATTGAGCTACGATAAACAATCTAGCACAGATGTCTTTATGATAGAATGATTTTTTTTTTTTTAGGTAGATGACTAGTAATGGGATTGCAGGTTCAAATGGAAAGTCTCTGTGAGGTCTTTGATGTTTCTCCATACTAAGCAAGGCTGTTAAAATCTTGTGGTGACAGAATGGGACAGGTGATCAGAACACTTGCTGGCTGCAGGTGATGGCAGGAGGAAGACATAAAGGCAGAAAAGGCTGAGGGAGCGAGTGGTTCCCCGAGTGCTGACGAGGAGGCCTGGCTGAGTGTGGAACAAGCCTAGCCTGGCACGCAGGGGGCAGAGGGCCCTGAGAGGCAGGAGGTAAGGGGTAAGTGCTGCAGGGCTGCCCAGCAAAGCTTGGCTTGGCTGCAAGATGAGGAAGAATCCATTGTCCAGAGGTGGGCTTTGGGGCAGAACAGGCCTGGCAGCCTGAAAGAAATTAATGCTGAGTTAACCAAACACTTACATTTCCTCCAAACCAGAGTTAGGATCCGTCCCACTACCTGGGGCAGGGCCCACCCAGAAGGGCAAGTGGAGGAAGGCTGAGAAGGGATGTTCTGCCCTTTTGCGTACCTGAACAGTCCCTTTTCAAACAGTCAAGAGAGCCCTGGGAAGACCATAAAAAATGTGCTGCATCCGCAGAGGGAAAATAGCGTTTGATACCAGGTAAGCCAACAGCTACCCCAGTGAATGCAGCAGGAGGAGGGTGCTTGGAAAGAGTGAGGTCGGTCTGTGATGCACACAGTCGATGAGAACTGAAGACAGGAAGACTTGCCAGCCCAGAGGAAGAATGATGGTCCCAAAAGAGTGAGAAAGCTGCCATTACAATGGTCGTTAACTTGCACTTAACTGAGTCACCACTATGTGCAAGGCACAGTGCAGCCCTTTGCACAGGATTGCCAAAGCTCACAGCCATGGAGGCATTAAAAGAACAAATAGGTGGTGTTATGTGTTGCTGTTGTTTACTGGAACCCTGAGTATGAACTCGATTAATCAACAAGACCCAAGGACCACACTAATGTAGAGTGAAGTGTCAGTTTGAAGCCTGAAAAACAGAAGTAGAAAGAAAACATTGCTTGGATTTGCTGTCAAATGGGCTTCCTAAGGTATCTCTCCAAAAGGGAAGACTTTTCTCACAAGAATAAGACCTACTTGTATAACCTTAGTTCATAACAAGAAAAAAATCCTGCGTTCTGTCAGGGGGGAAAGAGAGAGAGCGAGAGACCCAAAGCACTTGACTGTTAATGGACTGGCTCTGTTCCAATGGGAAAAGGAAGAAGAGAGGCGATAGAGAAGGCCCCCTGGCTTTTCCCGTGGGGAGTAGAAGGCAAATGCCCTCCTTTGTAGGGAGGGGTGTATGGAAAGATGAGGAATAGTAACCACTCTGGTCTTACTGTCTAGTCTACGGACAAACCTGCTGCAGTTCTGAAGTACAACTTGTCTAAGTCACAGACTTAGGAGATAAAGGAGAATTCAGGATTTGAATTCAGGTCACTCTGACTCAGAAGTTGTAACTCTTTCTACTATGTCCCTTAAGAAGTTAATGTATATTTTTTTATTCTTACCAAAATGATAAAGGATCCCTGTAGAAAATACAAATAAAAAAAGACAAGAAAATGAAGAGCGCCCAGAATCGCCGTGCCCTCTGCGTTTATCCAGATTTAGAGCCACCTTGCCTTTATGTAGCTCAAATGAGGCTAAGACTGGGCAATTTCTTAGGACATCACAGGACTGCCAGGGAGGCAGGTGCCAGGCCCCCACCTGTAGGTCCTGTGGACTCCTGAGACCCACCATTGCTCCACATCTGCCGGCCAGAAGTCAGCTCTCAGCTCAGAAAAACCAGCATCAAATTTCCCCACCTGTTCTGCCTCTGGATTTCTGACTGAGGTCCCTCCCTTCCTCTGGCTCTAATGCAGGAGCACTGCCTCATCCGTCACAATCCTTTCTTCTTTCTGGGCCTCATACCCACGCTTTGGCTTGGCTGGTCCCTCCTCTTCATTTCCCCAGGCACCTGGTTATAGGCAATTGCCTGATTTCGGACAACTTCTTCATTTATAGATCTGGAATTGGAAGCTTCCTTTCTCTTAAATATCTACCTGGCTTCTACTTCACTGCCTTCCTGACCCTCACTCTTTTATTGCTTCTACAGATAATCTAACACCCAGCTTCTCAGAACTAGGCCATTCTCACTTCAGCAGCTGACCTAATCAACACCAGGTTTTCCTAGCATCTAGCCCATCCCCATGCCCAGTATCTACCCAGGCCCTGATCCAGGCCTGAATTTCACACTCCCAATGCCCATTCAGCAGCCACAATCAGTAGCCACCTGTGTCTTCAAGGTGACATCACTCTTTTCCACATCCACCAATAGTCTGGCGAGGCAACCAGGCTCTAAGACATTTCCAACCCCATAGACCTTTCACAGCAATTCATTCTACTTTTATAGTTACTTCACTGAGAAATAGTGTCATTGTATCATATGTATTGGTGTGTTATCATTTCTCTTCCACAGGCAATAGAACTATATCTCATTGAGTGGAGTACATTTAAGAGGCATGGATTTAAAGAATTTTTTAAAACTTTTTCAACTTCCTATAACAACAAAGTTTCCCTTAAAGTTACCTGAAGCCATACCTTTCCCTATCGCTAAAGGTAAACCATTGACTTGGAATTGAGGCCATAACCCAATTGCCTTCAACTGTCACTCACAAGATCATAAACACCAAACGAAATAAATCTCACAGGACAAATTAGAATAGTTCAATTAAATCAATCAGTTAAGCTTAAATTACTGATTGAAATGCAGAATTTGCTGTGAAAAATACTTAAATCAGTGACTGCACTTAGAACTTAACTAAAATATCTACAAGTTTTCTATGAAGAGCTTGAAAAATCTGTCCCTAAGCCCATACCTTTCTGTATTCAACGTCATTGCTATGGTGATGAAGAACTCCTGTGGGCCTGTCCAGTTAGAAACAGAGACGAAGCTGGGACACAGAACTCCCTCCCCTTTCTAAGACTCATTTCCATTCCTCTGGCAATAGAAATGGAGATACAAGACCCGAATCTGCGT
The DNA here is from genome assembly GCA_963574655.1 of Perodicticus potto. Taxonomy (NCBI): domain Eukaryota; kingdom Metazoa; phylum Chordata; class Mammalia; order Primates; family Lorisidae; genus Perodicticus; species Perodicticus potto. Next base: position 16,660 of record CAUYRH010154243.1, read on the forward strand.
GGAAGAGCGGGATGAGTCACGAATTCAGAATTCAGGAGGCTTTGAGGGGCGTGTGTAAGATCATCAGGCCACCAGAAGGCGCGCCACCCTAAATACCACTCTGAAATCACTCCTTGGAGCTGAACTAAACAGGAGTAGCTTTATACCCACCAGATACAAACACATATTATTGCTCAAGTACCAGATCCGTTCAGATTGCAGCAGAATAAATGAATTGCGTGGTTTTACTGAGTTAGCACGTGGATTACTGAATTCTGGGTTCCCGAACTATCAGCAGTGCTGTCACTACCTCCAGGCTCTGGTGTCATCAGGAGCTAAAACCCCAAGTTTTGGAAACCAATAAGAGCTGGAGATCTTTGAAAACTGGCAAGAGGTGAATTTGTCTCTGGGCACTATTAAATCAAGCTGAAAAAGGACCCCAGGGAATATGTTTGTCACCACTACAGTGTTCTTTGAATGAAGAGTCCCCAAGCCAAGAAAGGGCAGAGTAGAACTCTAGAAAATCACATGGTCTTCCCACCCAGGAAAGTGGTCCCTGTCCCATCACTCACGCCAACAGCACCATATTCACCCAGATAGGAATGTCTGATATACAAAAGAATCTTTTCTTTGTGGGGCAAAAAAAAAAAAAAAAGAAAGAAAGAAAGAAAGAAAAGAAAAGGAAGATCTGCTTTCCTTTTTCCCTGTTCAAATGTGTGGGATTTTATAGCACAGTGCTAGACCAGCTCGATACCTGATTGAAATAACCCAAGAGGGGGATACAGAGTGAAGGCTGGATTCAGAATGCTCTGTGAAAGTACATCTGTTTTATATGAGACACACAATCTGTCTCATTCCAACCTGCATTTCTGGGTCACTTGAGACATTTAAACTGCACTTATAATTAACAGCTATTTTTAAACAGTGAAAAAATAGAGCACTGGTAAGGTACAAAAGCATTAAAATTGCCCCAGTTTCGCTTTTCAATAGGACACACCACCGCAATATGCTTCAAGATCAAAGAGAGCTCAGAAAAAGAGAGAGAGAGAGAGACAGACCGATCAGTGGGGATAAATTGTTCCCATTATGATGGTGTAAGAATAGGGTTCTTTCAATTGAAACAATTTAATAACCACATTCATTACATTGGTGTCCACTTGGTTTTATCTGAGCAGTTTTTGCATAACTGGGGAACAAGTTCAATTGAGCTTATTCTCTAGAAATTAAGATGTGCAGGGTTTGACATTCTGAAATTAGGCACTCTCGACAAGGCAGTTGTCTGGAGATCCCCCTGGATGTGGTGAGATCTGCCCACCACTAACTATGTCAGATGCAAATACATTCTCTAAAAGACCTGCCCAAAATTTTCATTAGCTCATTTCAAGGCGGTTAAGGATACATTAGGGTGATGATGGGATATCAGAGCCTCTTCTTTGGAATGTGTTTATAGAATAGCTTTGCAAAGCCTCACTTGTGTAGCACAAGTGTAGCAATGCCATCTGTAAACTTGTTTTTCCCCCAGCCATCACCAGAGCACTCCACTCATACCCTGTGAGATCTTACAACCAAACAGAATCACAACAAACACCAAAAGTGTGGATTTGACAAAGAACAAGGGGATCATTGATTCAGGAGGGGGCAAAATAATCACTAACTTCCCAGGATTGACTTCCGCCGTGGATGTCTGCCTAGTGGAAGGAGTGTTGGGATTTCTGCCCACCAGCTTCCCTGAGAACGGTTACATTCACCGGTTCTCAATTGCACTATGGAGCGTAATGTGTCATTTGAAGTGTAGTTTATCCTAACGTGCTATTTAAAAAAGATATTAGGAATGGAGCTGTGAAAATGCATACAGAAGGAGGAAGCCTGGGGTTTATATATGATGGATTAGATATACACCATCCATTTTTGTCTGCTTCCCTCACCAGGAACTAAATCATGTGCAGGAACATTTAAAAGCCATTTCCCAGTGTACACCAAATCCTTCTTTGTTTTCTTATTGCTGCCAAACAAGTGGAGAGTAAAGAATCGCTGAAACATGGACTGGGTGGCAACTTGGTAATAGCTGCACTTCTTCTTTCCTTCTTTCCTCCAGAAGACAAAGTACAAAAACTGAGAAGTTACCCTCACCTCTACAAAAGCTTTTGAATAATGGTTTTTCCAGGAGTAACTGCACTTCTCTCACTAGACCATTTCCCCAGATGGGATTTGCAATATAAAACCACCATAGATTGGCTTATTGAGGAAAGAAGATAGACTTGTACGAATCACTGGAAAGATAAATAAGCTATAGAGATCAATAAATAAAAGCCAGGCAGGAAAAAAAATCAAACTCCGGCGTTCCAGACCAATTAAGATGTTATTTACTGCCCACGTGATTGTAACTTCCAGGCTCTCCTTCCTCGTTTTCACACTATAGGCATTTGTTTTGCTGAGAGAAAGATATATCACTGATGTGTAAATAGAAAATGATATAGATAGATTTTATGTCCCATAAAACTGTTAATCTGTGCTCCACATTAAATATAAAGTACATTTTTTATTTAGACACTGCACTGGTATAATTAAAATAAAGTATGCTGGCTTTATTTTTTCAGTAAGTCATTTCCAACCATAGAGATCAAATAACAGTGCAGCGGCAGCATGAAATGTGGTTATAATAGCCCGAGACCACATTTCCTGAAACTAAAACATTGGAGATAATAGTGTGAAGGTACAAATTAAATGCAAATAAAACAGATCCCTATTGTTGCTAATCCTTGGATAGGGTTTCAGTGGGGAAATTTAGCCACAATGTTTAACTTCTTTGCACAGTAATCATTGACATGTTATCAGTTACATTTTGAGATCATTGATAGAAGCTATCCGCATGTAAGAAGACTACCTGTCCACCTTTCAGGAAGAGAATGGAAGTGGCCTGGGGCAAGTCGAATAAAAATACACCGCCCAGCCAGCCTCCGGGCACCGAGGGCAGCTGGCAAACGCTCATTGACTTGTTTCATAATTGATATACATTTTTGTGGCAACCTACTTTCATTCACTCCGCAGAAGCTCTCTTTTATTTCAGAGGTGTGTTAGCACGTCTTAGCAAGAACCCATTTTTGAGAGTGACTGCTCTGAAAACATCTCAAATTTTAACACAGGGACTTTGGAGTTCCTTGCATTACCATGTCTAGTTTTCCTATGCTGTGATCCTACAGGCCCTGCAGATAAAGTGTGGCTGGTACAACATAGAGGTTTTTTGAAAGTTGAAAAATATGACTTAAAGTGAACTTAGTAAAATCACTTTTTCCCTCAGCCCAGGTTCGCACAGATCTTGCTACGAGTGTTTAAAATGATCATTGAGCAATTTGTTTCTTGGAATTTTCGAGAGTTATTCTGATGAAATATGGCCTTATTCTAGACAACTCATGTTTGGGGGCTTTCTGGCAAATAGTCTTTTACTAGTCTTTTATAAAATGGCATTTGTCTCATAATTCTATAATTTGCAGCTCTCGGCTTTCAGGGAAGTATAGGGACCTGTTACACTCCATCCTTTATGCTCCATGACCACAAATGGCAGTGGTGATGTATGAGAAGGAAATAGCTGTCCCCCACTTTCAGGAACTACCAAGGGCCACCAGAAAGTTTCTTCAGGCCCCTCCCCACGTCTAAGCCTTGTATGTCTCAAAGAAGAGTCAAGAGTCCCATTTGCACAGGTAAATCCAAATGAGGTAGGCTCAAGCTATCCACTAGATCTGCTCCTTTTCACTTATATACTAAAAAGAAATGAAGCTTTACTAGCAGTGGAAAGACAGACACTAATGGTATTAGAATTTAGAAGCATATGCACACATATTGAGGTACATACTCTAAATTCTTAAAACTATTTTGGGCCTAATTTGTAAAGTGGGGGGAGCATTTGGCCAGTGACAACCATTAATCCTCCAAATACTGGTATGAAAACAGCTCTGAGACTCCATGTGGTACGCAGACCAAGGGCCTCCCCAGAATGTCCGTGTCCTAAACTCCTGGATTGCGAGGTTCTCCAATACCTGTGACCGTGATAGTCACCGGGCAAAGGGACTTGTACATGTGATCTAGGGCATGAGTCTGGAGATGCAGATGTTACCTTGGACTTGCCACGTGGGCTAACTGTAATCACGCAGCCCTTTAAAGTGGACTTGGAGAGAGATGTGGTGACCGAAGGTCACACAAGTGCCATTGGAGAAGAACGCAACATGTAATTATTGCGAGTTTTGAAGATGGAGGAAGGGGCCACGAGCCAAGGAGGGCAGGAGACCTCTAGAAGACAGGAAAGGCAAGGGGACAGATTTTCCCCTCAATCCTCCCAAGGAATGTGGCTGTCTGACTAGCCCTTAAGCTCAGTGAGACCTCTGACCTACAAAACTGTAAGATGATAGATTTGCATTGTTTTAAGCCACTAAATTGGTGGTAACTGCTTAGAGCAGCAACAGGAAGCAAATATATTCCATCTGCCCTAATTCTGAGTGCTGAAGTATTAGGAAGAACCTGTGTACTGCTCCAAATGGATTCAAGTGGCAATTATTGAAACTTTTTCTTTTCATTAACATCTCCTGATTTCACATTATAAGAGGAGCAAATAGCAAATAATTTGCTAAGTCTGACGTAAGTTGACCAAATATTATTTGCAAAACTGGAAATAGAATAGTAATAAGTCCTTTGGTCAGAAAGAAGTGAGAGTTTTCATATACAATATTTGCCTGTTATCTGATCATTATCTGCAGTGGCACCAAATATACACAAAGAAAGAAAAAGTTAAAAAGCTGATCTTGGAATAAGTTGCATTTGCCCCAATTTTGAGGCATTCCTGCCCCAACATCCGAACTTCAGAAGATAAAATTTCCAGAAATGACAATATTGTGCTGGAAACATTAATGAGCCAGCAGGAAATAATATAGTTCTGTAGGAGGCCAAAGAAGTCATGAATGATGTCAAATTGTATTTGGTTCGTGGATGTCACCATACTTCTTCTGGGCAGATACAGTTAACAGGCAACAGGGACACTGTCTGGCTCCCTCAGAAAATTAAAGTTGTGTGCACGAACGGCAGTGTAAAAAATTAGGGGACTGTTTGTGGCAAAATGAAAATGTGTAGGTCTACAGATGCACCTGCTAAAGGTGTGCCTAACATCTCTTGTTACAGCAGAACGTCATTTTTCTTCTGGTCTCGCTCACTGTGGAAAGAACCATTAAGCTATTTATAAGTGGTAGCTTCCACTCCTGTTAGGGAATATAACTTGCTAAATGAATGTGCTGCTATGCTGTAGAATCCCGCCAGTGGAGACTCTAGCCCTAATCGGTGTGGGTCAGTGGCCGTCTCACATGATGCAGGAGACTATTCTTCTTTGAGTAAATGTTGAGTGGCGGCCCCTACTGAAGCGGGCCAGGTAGGAAGGAGGTGAGCGCTGTGCAGGCGTCCGTGTGCGCACGGAGAGGGAAGAAAGCACAGCCCATCTTGTAAACTTCCAAGAAATTCGTAGATGCCACCATGTACCAAGACTGCTTCTAAGTTCGAGGAAAATGTGGCACAAGGGGAAGAGAAGCTGCATCAGCCTCGTTACGGTTTAACCCTTCTGATGCCAAAGCCCCACCGGGGAAGAAAGCGCCCTTTGTCGTCTCCCCTCTCCGCAGGTACAGGAATGACACCACACACGGAACCATCGCTTCCGTTTCAGCCTCGGCAATAATGAGCTCAGATAATCTACACAACATAGAGGCATCCTCTCAGAAAGTCATTCACTTCTTTAAAAACGGGGAGGAAAATAAATATGGTGCAGTAAAATTGTTGAGTAGAGGAATCTATCTGGACATTTCACAAAACATTTCATTATGCTGACAATTCCCAGAAGTACTCTCCAGAGTGCTTTAAGCTGAGGATTACTGCGCTGGAGCTGATGGACTTTTTTTGTAGCCCCTTTAAAAGGCAGTGAACCGTTTTTCTATTTTATTTAAATAATGCCCCTTAAAATGGATTTTTAGAGGTATAATAACTCCTTAAGAGTCAGTTATGCTAAACAGTTTCTCTTGATAGAAATGTTGTAAAACTCGTTAACTGCACAATTTCAGATGCCGGCTTGGTGAACACTAAGTGACATGTGAATGACCAGAGTTTGTAAAATAAATTGCAATAGTTGTTGTATCACGCGGCCCGCACTGCGCAAGCCGGCGGCCACGCGGGGCTGCCACCTGACACAAAGTTACTTCAAGATGAATGAAAAGTGCTCGCTTCTCTTTATTCGCTTTTGGAGAACAATGAAAATGCTGAATTGTTTACGGAGGGCTGACTAAGTGTGGACAGTGGGGCCACGTCCCGACTGCTACCTGTCGCCTCCCCTCCCCCGGCCCCCACGCGGCCCGGCCACACGCATCTTCCCAGGGCTGTTTCGGCCGCACGTCTGGGTGTGAAACGCTGTCCTTCCGACATTCCAGCGCTGCGCGGCGCAGAGGCCTCTGTCAGGTAAAACACTGTCGTGGAGCCTGACAAGCAGCTCAGCGATCGGCTGGACACGGTGGCAGAGAGGGCCCAGGATGAACCGCTCGGCCTCAGACAGCGCCCAGGTCCACACAGGAATTCCTACGTGCTTCTCCCATCGTGCAGCGCCACGAAGTCATGACATTTTGGTTTCTTAAGGTTTTGATTTAAGAAAAAAAAAAAAAAGGGTTGCTAGCGTTGGATGAGCACAGGCTAGCCTTCTTGCCGTCTTTACTTAGGAGCGCTACTGTCCCGTGCTGAGGGAAGAGGCATGAAGTGTTTTCACTGGGAAATGGTGACTTAACTTCCACTTATGTTTTGCCAGAAAGCACCGTCAGCGGTCCCCGGGGGGCTGGTGTACTTAAGAGGGGTGGGCAAAACCACAGCATTTAGGAGGATGTTGTGGAGAAGGATTCTCACTCCACATTTCCACCAAGTAAATAGGCCTGGATGGGAAGAAATATGAGAGCTCGTTAAGAAGCACACGCCGGGCAGAGAGCAGACTGCCTTTTCACCAGACCAAGCTAGAGGAATCAGATCCAAAACATGTTTTGGTAAATGAACAAATCACTGCCCTCCAGCTCAACAAACAGCTTTCTGGGGCCCACCCGTCCTTTCCTCGCTCCTAGCCTCTCCCTTACACACTTACACACACGCACACGCGGAAGAGAGCAGCGTTAACAGGGAGCAGTTCAAACGCTGTTTGTGACACCACTCACAGCGCATGTGCCTCCTGGGCAAGCGGGATTCTCCCTCCCTCTGTGCAGAACACGCATTCTGAGCCTATTATGGGTATAAACAATGGCACGTGTAATTACCTTTCTAGGGTGGCAATTATTCCTCAGAATCAACAACCAGAGTCAAGCATGTTCCCCCAAAAGACATTTGGGGATCAATTCTGGGTCAACTACATCAGGCTTTGATTCATCACATGGTGTCAGGCCATGTTAAAAAAAGAAAGTTTTTTTTTTTAAAGCAGATGAGGTAAAGGTTTGACTCAAATTGGTTTGTTTCCAACTTTGCTTTCTCCCAATTGCTCTCCCCTTCCCCCATTCTCCAAACAACTGTGACTTCCTGGATTTTATCTGTTAGGCAGTTGGCTGCTGAGGAATATTAAATGCAATAAATCCGGACTATGTCCAGACTTGATGGGCCCTCCCCACACACACAAAATTGGCACCAGGCATTTCTCCTGGGCTGCGGCAGAGGGGAGGGGTAACAGGTCAGGCTTTGGAGTCTAGGAGATCCGGGTGTGGATGCCCAAGACTTGAGCAGATACACACCTCTGCCGTGGAAAGTACCTGCTTCAAGTGGCTGCTGTGAGGTTTAAATGAGGAACTAAGTGCAAGTGTCCACGAAGCACTTAGCTCAGCGCCCGCCATACCACGGGCACCCAATGAAGAAAGGATTGCTATTCTTCTGACAGACAAGACAGAGAAGTATGGCCAGTGGCAGCAGAGAGGACATCGGTACAGATGACAGGGCTGAACTGGTGGATCCAAGGCACTAATTAAGAGGCCCCATGGACCAGACAATGACAAAACATGCAGCTTATTAGGAGCCATCCGAGGCAGATGGGTGGTAAAGAACAAACAATAAAGGTGCTGTTCAGGTAGCACGACCCCTCTGTCCCCTCCAGAGTGGGAAAGCGGTGAGCGAAGTAGGGCCACCGTACATCTCATCATCACCATTACTGAACACAGACTGTGCTCCAGGCACTCTGCCCTCAAGAATCCCGGAAGAGGAAACAGCATCCACACAAGTTAACGACTAGGATTTCCTGGAAGCTACTTCGTAGGAACTGAAAGAGGGACGTAACAAATACCAGTGTCCCTCGTGGCCAGGAGTTTGGGGGTTGACCGATTGATCCTATTAAGGATTAATCAGATAACTAAAAGTTATAGTCAAATTAGAGCACTTCCTTACTGAGGAACAAAACAATAGTTTTTAGAAATTAAAATAAAAGGGATGGTATACAGATTCTCATCAAATTATTTAGGGAGTAATATAATGGTTCTCTCATTCAAAGAACACTTTAAATCCATTTTATACAGAGCAACATTGTTTATTTAATAAGATGGAAACAGGACTCACACCATTAATTTCTCAGACAACACACAATGCTATTGGCAGTATATACGGTATTGGCAGCTTAATTAAGAAGACTGTTGATGGTAAAAACAAAAAGTTGGCACGTTTTCAATTTGGGTGGACAGTATTCGAGACAAAGACACGTCTATTGTTGGCTCATACTTACGAAAATACATCACAGACACTACATAAAATGTCTAGGGCACACAGTCGTGTTAGTCTCTTAACACTGGAAAAATGATGACATGTGCTCGGGTCTGAAATAAATTTCTGGAAAATGTGTATAGTCCTTCAACTTATGGAACACACAACCATGGATACTGAAATAATTACTTGGTCAAATTTTCATACACAGCCATGACCCAGATATGTTTTAGCCCTTCCCTGTCCTGTCTGGGATCCGTGAGTTCCATCACCCAAGTTTGACCAAACCTTCCTTTTCTCTGTACTAATAACTCACTCAGAATGCCCAGGGCCTGGCAGGGAGAGGGCGGGGGAGACAGCAGGCGTTCAGTTTCCCGCTCCCCAAGAAATGTAGAAACAATACGTCTTTCCAACAGACAATCTACACCTATGGGGAAAAATAGAACTTAATTCAAATTATCTATAATGTTTTAATATTGCCAAAGTCTAATAAATATGATAGAATTAATGAACTGGATCCGATGAGAAATCCAACAAAAAAAGGAATTAAAAAAATGTCCTGAGTTGCCTACATTGGGACTTTGTGTGTTTTTGTTTTGTTTTTTATTAAAGGGATTTAACATACTTGCAGAATACGCTTTTCCACCCATTTATTTGTCTTAGAGTTACACCTAATTAAGAGAAGTAGAAAAAACTGTGCCCTGAAATTAACTGTAAACTCATTGACAGCGGGCTGCATGCCTTATTTGCCTCCCTCATTTTCTCTCCCCTATTTTGTGCAGTGATTCACACAAAGTAAGTACTCAATTAAGTTGAAAGGCAATGCACGTTTCAATTCATGTTAATGTGGAGGAATTGCATTGATTTAAAGAGCAGCTGAGATGGAGAGGATAGGTTTACTCTGTCCTGATTTCTGGCTAGCGAGGCACGGTGTCCTGAGAACTTCTGCCCCAGGCTGCGGAACCCCGGCCACTGTGGCACTCTCAATGTCTTGATTCGTTTCCATTTTTGCTGAAGGTGACCAGATTATTCTCCAAAGATTATCTTTCCAACAGGAAAATGTGAAAGGCGATTTGAAGCAGATCTTCGGTGCTGTCTGCTCCAGCCCCAGAGGACGTATACCTGTGAACAAGTGGAAACTAGTATTAAAGGAAGCCTTTCTACGAACAGCTTTTCCTAAGTACGAAGGTTGGCCTTTCATTGGTAACTAGAATTTATTTTGGTCAACATTTAAAAACACAACCAGGATCTTTTATGGTGACGATGGTGTTTATATCTTTCATTCTTTCCTTTAAGTAATGATTTTGAAACCCATCCCAGCCCCAAGTACAGATCCATGCCTAGGAAAGTCAGAAATACCATACAGCTGTATATTTTGGAAAGAAAGTTTCCCTACCCAGGTAAGGATTCTGTATTCTTTCCTTCCCTTGATAAAAAGAGAACACCCGTCCTAAGGTCCCCAGCTCTACCCCTTTGTGAATAGTAAAGTCCTGCCTGTGTCCCCTCCTGCAGCGACATACAGATGGCTGGGAAACAACAGCTGCAGAGAGAGGCTTGTCTCAAGCTGAGCAGTCGGCCAGCGGAGCACACACTACCGTCTTCAGCAAGGCTCTGACCTCGCCAGGTGGGTCCGAGACAGAGGCACAGGCCAACACTTCAAACATCAGTGGCCAGAGCAAAGGGCCTCTGGGCAGAGCATGGCAGGAGCCAGGCAGGTCCCACCTTAGGCTGTTCAGTCAGACCTGTGAACAAGTACATCAGTGCTAACACCATGTGGACCAGGGAAGACGGACACAGGACATGTTTTCTTTAAGAGATAGGCTCTCACTCTTTCCCCCAGGCTGGGGTATAGTGGCATGATCATAGCTCACTACAACTTCAAACTCCTGAGATGAAGCAATCCTCCCACCTCAGCCTCCCAAGTAGCTGGAACTGTAGGCATGAACCATCACACTCAGCTAATTTAAAAAATGTGTTGGTAGAGACAGGATCTCAATATATTGCCCAGGCTGGTCTCAAGCTCCTCGCCCCAAGCAATCCTCCCGCCTCAACCTCCCAAAGTGCTGGGATTACAGGCAGAATCCCATTGCACCCTGCACCACAAGACGAATATCTTGAGAAGAAACATCTTATTCATTCACATGCGCAGGGACGATTGTGTCTCTGAAATGTCTCGCTGCAGATGAGACGTTTCAAAGGTCTTAACTGACTGATTAAGTCTTTCACTTTCTTAGTCCACTTTATTTCCCAGACTTCAACATGAAGTCTCTGCTTCAAGCTCACGGGTTCTTCTGACCTCTGAGCTCATTCTGAATCTTTGTTCACAGCCTCGGTTCTGCCTTCTTAATCAACTCCTTTTCATCCTTTGGCACTGCACATGTGACACAATCTGACAAGCCTTCCCCAAGAAACAAATCCACACTGATTTACCCCTTATCAGGATTTCTCTGGAATAATCAGTATCACACAGTTGAGCACCTGATTTTCACCAAATGCTTCACATACATTAGTGCCCCCAATAGATTGTTAATTTTTTGAGCACTGGGATAAAGGCCACGTCTTGTACGTGTTATTGTGCGAGTATCTGGTGCTGACCTGCGGAAGGAGGAGGAGAACCAAGTCACACCTCTATCCTCCCCCTCGCTCAACCCAAGGCAGCCCCATCTCCAAGGAGGAAAAGACTCTCTGGATCAAGTTACCAGATTCACCGAAAGCTCTTGCAAGTAGGTGGAGCTTTTGGTATGCCCCCCAAAAGGTTAAAGCTTTGACTTCTGTAGACCTTTGGGGTTCATCGCTAAGAGTTTTACTCTCTTTGGCTTGCTTCTTTCTACTTCTGTGACCTCTGTGATAAAACTGGTCTTGGACTGCCTGTGAGCTGAGCCCATCAGAGACTGCATTAGGTTTGGGAGAGGAGAGCCAGGCCAGGGTAACAGGACCGCATATGTGTACGAACCTGAGGGCCAGACTGCGCTTATCCCATCCCGGTACCAAAGAGACTCCTGGGCAAGGATCTGTAGGTCCATCTCAACACAACTAATATCCAGATATGTTCTCAATACTTATAGATTTTCCATAGTAAATAGTCAATGTTTAAACTTTATCAGAATAGGCCAAGAATTTTAAGAAACTCTGAAGTTCTGAGTCAAGTTGTTTGTGTATAAAGTGTCTCATTCAAAACCCGAAAGTAACTTTATTTCTATAAACAATTTCTCCAAGAACACACTTCTGACAACATAGATTTTTGAGGATGAGAATGCAAGCAAGACAAACACTGGGAATTTTGCAAACCTTTCTTCCAATGATTAAAATCGGGGGGCTTCTACTATGAAATTTCACATTAGCACTTGCAGACAACCAGAGCCTGCTGTAGAATCACGTCGTATTCATGACACCTCTCATACTTTGAACATTTAAAGACGTCCTGCACATACCGTATACACACACATAACTGATATGATGCTACTTGAAAAGAAACAGGTGACAGATTTAGGCATATCCCAAAGTCATAAAATCTTTTGTCACGTGAACAAACAAGTCTGTGGCCAAGACTCGATCTATCTTTTATCAATAGAACCTCTGAAGTTCAAGGGGCACATGGTCATAAAATTATATTTTCAGTTCTACCTGGCAGTGAGGTAGGATTAGAGGGATGTGAGTAGAAGATAGGAGGAAGCCTCCAGGGTGTGCCCTTAGGAAATGTTTCTGCACCTTCACACACATACTGAGGCTGAAATCCAGGGACAGCAGAGGAATGAGGTGGGCCCGCCGCCTTCGGCCAACAGTCTGCCCCTGAGCACCGACCTAACGCTGCAGCTCCACTGCGACCAGGAGCTCCTTCTGTCTTGCCTCAGCCACTGTATTTTGGGATCTCTTGTCCAGGACGATGTGGGTGAGGCTCCTTTAACAAATAACAGCACTCTAATTCCAGCTCTGCCCCTATGTAGCTGTCCCACCTTGGACAAATGACTTAAACTCCATAAACTTGTATTTGTGCCTGTCTGGGCTTTGTCGGGCTGTTGTCAGTCAAGAGAGAGGTGTCTTTTTTGTGGCTGTTCCTACATCCCCCAGCCTCGGGCGCAGCGCCTGCTTGTAGTGAGCGCTCAAGAAACACTAGTCTTGTTGCTGAGCTCGTGGATATGCCGGATCTAGACAGATAATGCCTTAGCTTAAGAACTATTCAGTATTTCCAATAAATATCTGATATAATACAACCAATCAACATGGTATACATTAGAAAGATCACATTTTCTTACCTAAATCTTAGAAAATGTGGTCTAATGAAAGTTTTTTTTTCTGAGTTGTTAAGTTACTTTTATGAAAACTCATATGTCCAACCATTGGTTGTCAACTTCATAAACTGACAACTTTTAAAAAATGATCCACTGAAAGTAGGCAGCCTCGAAAGGCGAGAGTGCACAGCCCGACAGAGTGGTCCTGCCCCTGCTGGTTGTCAGTACCAGGGTCCGCTGTCTGTGCACATGGTGGAGAAAGCCCCATTTCTCTCTTTGTCTTTGGTCGGGTTGATAGTTATGACCTTTGTGCTGAACTTTGACACCTTAAGAACAACAACAACAAAATGTCCATTAAAACCAAGGCAAAAATATACATTGACAATTTGAAAACATTTTTTTCTTTACCAACACTACCTTTTTGAGAGCTTATTTACCAAAGACTAGCCAAGTAGGCATAAACATAGAATGTGTGGGCAGACACAAAATGTCTTACACACTCAAACAAAATGTCAATAGATTCACGTCAGAGCTCTAGGCACGAGATGTCTATAGGTTCAAGTCACACTTCAAGTTTTCATTTAACAGCCACTTTTCCTCACTTTCCTGCACTTACGTTGGATTACAGTAAAACCACTCTCCGTAGACACAGGTTCGCAGCTGTAAGTTAACCATTCAGACAAAATTCTTCCCAAGGCACTTTTAGATGAAACTTTCCTGTGTACAGCAGAACCCACAAATGACACACCCAGACAAGACAGAATTCCCAACACAAAATGCCAGGGCCTATCAAACAAATGGGAATCCCAAGAAGACAAAACGCCACCCCAAATGGCACCTCAGACTGTGTATCCCAAATGCCTTACTGGGATGGAAGGTGAGCCCTTCCCAAATGGTGGCTTAGTCCCCTCATTCCTGGGGAACCACGAGTGAGTTCTCAGTTTAAACCAGAGCCCCTAGTTTCACTGGACCCGTGACTTCCACCCCAGATGCTACCTCTAAGCGCATTCAAACAGAATGCCCTGCCATGGAGCAGGAGGGTCTGGGAACCTCCCAAATGGGTGAAAAGGGGTCCTCAGCGTGTACCCCAGGGGAACTTAGTCAACAAAAAGGCCTGGCCTCTGGACCCTTGTCAAATCCATTTCCTTCTCCTCAACTCTGTTCAGGCTACAGGGAGCTGCGTCTACTTGGGGTAGACAGACTGGAGTTCCCTGGAGCTGAAACATGCCCCAGGACCGTCCGGTACTGTCTCACCCCCCCAAAGCGGCCACTCCTCCCCACCAAACCCTGGGCCCCGGCCCGCAGCACCCCCTGCCCCAGGGACGGCACCAGAAAAAGCAAGAACAAGTTTTTGAGAAGAAAGAAAGGGAAATTTATTACTTTGCTGGCAAAGGAGGAAAAATGTAGACTCTTCATCTCAAAAAACCAATTTTTCCTGAGAAAACCTGATTTTTATAATATGTTTATGATTGTGAATTTATACTGTAATAGTATAGACTCCTGAATTCTTCTGTTTTCACAAAGGACAATGGGCACTTCTTGCTTCTACCAAAATAGCGTGGAGGAGAGTTTTGGGAAACGCCTTTCTCCTGTGAAGAGCACTTCAGAAGCACACACGCCTGACCGTGTCCCTCTCGCCACAGTGGTGCCCATTTGCTAGTCATCAGAGTAATTCAGTCTGATCGGTGAGGTGATGGATCCTGCAAACCGTGTGCGCCTGTCACTAAAGGGAGGAGACATTCTAGCCCCTGTGCAGGCATCACCGAGCTTACACGTCTATGAAACGTCAAAGAAAAGAAAGTCGCACACGGAAAGCTTACTGCTGTCCTCTGCCCGGGAATGGAGTGAGCTGGGCACCAGTGGACACCTTTTACTACTCATCTATAAACTTCCGTGTCTTTCTAGCTAATGTAAAAGCCTCTCATGAAGGACACACAGATTGTGCACGAAATTCATGACGCGGTAAGGTACGTCTGACCGAGGCCTTTGTGCCTCCACTTTCAGAATATTGTTCTTTCTTCTTTCACGCTTCCTATTTATACAGACGTTTTCGCTTCTCTATAATTTTTTATTCGCATACTTAAAATTCTCATCTAGAATGAAGATTGTATGTAGAGTAAGATTCATTAATTTGGGTGAACTGAAAAGGGCGAGTCTGGCTGGAGGGAGCGTCTAGAGGACGCACAATGGTCAGAACGATCGTGACAACAGTGGCAGCTGCCACGAGAGCTCACTGCAGGACAGCCTCCGGACTGACACCTCACACGCGGCATCGCAGTCAGCCCTCCGGACCATCCTGCCGTGGGAACGGTCATCACACTTTCACAAATTAGGAACATGGAGTGATGTTAATTTGCCTGGAGCCATGTAACTAATAAGTAGTTGACTGACTTCCAGACCTGGGGTTGTAGGACTCCAAAGCTCTTTACAACCACACCAAACTGCAGGTCGTTCCTTCACTTGACCAGTCAGTGATAATAGTAAAAACTAACAAAAACAATATCTTACATGAAGTCAATCAAACTCCAAAGTGCTAAGGAACTCTGCTTTGGTGAAGAAAAGACAAGTATTTGAAATCAGCTCAGCACTTCCTTTAGGTCAGTAATTATTACCTGCCATTTGTAAAGGATCTACCTCACCCCAGCCACTCTTGAGACGCGAAACCCAACCCTCACGACACCCTCAAAGTAGATAACTTTCTCTCATTTTATGGATGAGGGGAAAATACTCACAGGAGCTAAAGGCACACGGCGGGTAAGTGGCCGTTTCTCCACTACACCATTCTGCCAAACTGTTTCTTCACCTCTCCTACCACGACTTCCTCTACAGTGCTGGAAAGGTCTGCTTTTTACAGTATTAGCACCATACCTCGGCAATTTTATTTATACTGTTTATTAGCTCAGCAAAGCTTTAGTTCAGAGACAATGCATAAGTAAACTTTAACCCAGGCCCGACCTCATTTCCATAAATTCCAAATTTAGTGAGGTCCATGTTAATGGGTTTTACTGTTTATGGAAAAGAGTTTAATAGTCACTTAGCACTATTCTATCTCCATTAACAAATCTAAAAAGCCGTACAAAGGTGAAGGAAGGAAGAATAGTGACCTCAAAACTAAAATGGATAAAAATTTATAATTTGTAGTGCAGTAAAAAGTCAGAATACAAACTTACTGACACATAACAACAAATTCAGCCCTACAAGTTTAAATGTGCTGTTCATCGTTAAAGAAAATTAACCTAATCAGATGCTCATATTAAGGAATATAGCCATAGCAAATCGGCAATCATAATTAAAAGTCCATTTCAAATCTTTTGGTGAGCAGTGAAATGATGTAACACAGCCAGGCTGCCTGGTCCTTTCTGCCATGTCATATAAATGTGCACATTGTGTGATCATTCCTGGCTGTTTAACATGGCCGTTTCTAATGTAGGTAGTCTGCCACAGGCACCCTGAGCAGGGGAAATGTTCAAGCACGTGTGGGCAGCTCAGCTCCCCCGATCATACACCAGTTCCACAATACACAGGGTTTTCCCACACAGGTCATCACAGCATTGCAAGGATCCTCAATAAATTCCACATGTTTTGGAGGGGCCACCTGAAGCACTCAGGATGCTCCAGCTGCGTCAAGCTGCAGGCCTGCTGCACTGTGGGATAGGTGGGGGGCATGCAGGTTTAAGGTCAGGTAGTCTAGCCAGACTTTCAACAGGCCACCTGCCTCCTGGTGACCGTGCCAAAGCTTACAGGAGGCTGGCTGAGGGGTCAGTTTGCAGTCTTAGACACCCAGAATAAACTAATCTCCCATAACTACTTCACATGAAGTATAAAAGTATAAATTTATATGAATGTATCAAGCCTGTAATTCTAGCACTCTAAGAGGCTGAGGCGGGTGGACTGCTTGAGCTCAGGAGTTTGAAACCAGCCTGAGCAAGACGAGACCCTGTCTCTACTAAAACTATCTGCCATTGTGGTGGACACCTATAGTCCCAGCTACTTGGGAGGCTGAGACAAGAGGATCACTTGAGCCCAGGAGTTTGGGGTTGCTATGAGTTATGATGTCATGGCACTCTACCCAGGGTATCAAGGTAAGAGTATATAAAAAAAAAAAAAAAGAGAGAGACTTCAAAATTTATATGACTGTAAATTAATAATTAATCCAAATCTCTGGGATCCTCTTAATTTGATAACCCCTCCTCTTGTGTTGCCTGATTGGTTTGTCAACCTGGCTCATCAAAGTATTACCTTAGGATTCAGCCTTTTACTTTCCCTTCCAACTTACTTGGCCAGAGCATCGTAACATTACCATTTTTTTTATATTCCATGTTGATTTCCAGGCACTGAAGAGTACTACTGAAAAAGAATATGTAACCTCATTCTTTAGACTTTTCAAAGTCATAGCAAGAAGATGTCCTTCCTGAGAGTGTGGGATAAACTCTGAGCTCTCTCAGAATCCCCCCAACCTGTGAGTGCCTGATTTATTAATCAATTAAATCTTATGAGATTCCCAGCAATTCCACTTCTAGGAATTTATCCTACAGAAATAATAGCACAGTTCACAAAAATAAAAACACTACCATGTTCACTGCACAATAGCAAAAATGTACAGCCAGCAGTTGAAGAATGATTAATTACAGGCCACCTACACCATGGAACACTGTGTGGTTGTTAAAGATATTAAGGTATGTCTCTATTTATTGAGACAAAACTGTGTTTAGTGAAAAAAGGAAGATGAAGAACAAAATACATAATTTGACACCATATTTGGGAAAATGTAGCTGTGTATGTATATAAATATATGGGTATGGAAAGAAATTTTATTAAAGGAAACATGTTAGAGAGATATGAGTATAAATATATAGCACATATATTTCTGTTATGTGACATTCGGGTAAAAATACTTCTATTCTTCTATTGCCTGGTGCAGTGGTGTGCACCTATCGTCCCAGATACTCAGGAGGCTGAGGCAGGAGCGTTGTTTTAGTGAAGGAGTTCAAAGCTGTACAGCGATATAATCGCACCGGTGAATAACCACCATACACCAGCCTGGGCAACACAATGAGACTTTATCCTTTTTTTTTTTTTTTTAATTGAAGTGATGGAGTATTACTCTCTGTTCACCCAGGTTGGAGTGCAGTGATGCAATCACAGCTCACAGCAGTCTTGAACTCCAGAGCTCAAGTGATCCTCCCGCCTCAGTCTCCTGAGTAGCTAGGAATATAGGCACACATCACCAAGCCTGTCTCATTTTTTCCTTTTACTCTTTTTCTGAGATGGGTAACTCCCAGCTTGCTCTCAAACTCCCAGCCTCAGGTGACCCTCTAGGCCTCCTAAAGTGGCAAAATTACAGACATGAGCCACTAAACCCGGCTGCGAAAGAAAGAAAGAAGGAAGGAAGGAGGGAGGGAGGGAGGGAGGGAAGAAGGAAGGACAGAAAGAAAGAAAGAAAGAAAGAGAAATTTCTATTATATACATGTATTCGCATATGCATGGAAAAATCAGAAAGGATTTTTTGATAATTTTGATAATTTGATAACAGTTACTTCTGGAAAGTGAGACTAGAAAGAGAGAACTTCAACTTTTTACTTGTATATATATTTGTTGAAGTTTCTGGGGGATTCTCCAAAATTGACACCCCTTTCCTCTCTCAAGTTATAAACAAGCTAAGAGGCATGTACAGGCTGGACATGGTGTCTCATGCTTGCAATCCTAGGACTGGGGACCTAGTTGCAGTCCTGCAACTCTGGGAGGCTGAGGTGGGTGGATCACTTGAGCTCAGGAGTTTAAGACCATCCTCAGCAAAAGTGAGATCCGTCTCTACTAAAAATAGAAAAACTAGCCAAGCATCAGTGACAGGCATCTGCGGTCCCATAGCTACTCAGTGGGCTGAGACAACAGGATCTTTTGAGCCCCAAATGTAAGCTAGAATGCCACGGTACTCTACCAAGGGCAACAGAGTGAGTCTCTGGGGGGAAGGAAGGGGGAGGGGGGAGAAAAGAAATAGTACAAAAATAAAACAGAGAAGAAGCAGAATATAAAGTTTATTACTGATTAAAGCCAAGGTGGAGGAGGTTGCTTAGTGTGAAAGCCAAAAACACATGTGACTATCTAAATAGCAGAATGATGTCATCTTGGCAAACCAGGACATAGCTGGGGGAGGGGGGCGGCCTCAGGAAGAATGCGTGCTCTTGGTGGGCAGGCCCTTCTCCAGAGAGGAGCATGGCAGTCAGCTGAGAGGGCCCACTTATTCAGCCAAAATTCACCAATTAGGCAAGTCACTCCCCATGGAGAAAGAGAAAACTGGTCTGTCAAGCAGGAGTATAGTCTTTGAAAAAGGAGTTTAAGCACATCTGGGCTGAATCCAGATTGCAGCAGGTTAAACAGTGGATCAGAAAAGGCCAGAAAGCAAGTCAAGAATTTTGAAAGAGAGGAAGCAGGCGGTACAGAATTTAAGTAAGGATTGTTTTAAAAGAAGAAAGCAACAAAATGTCAAGGGTGGAAAACGGAGGAGACAAAATAATTTACACTAAAACACAGCAATGAAAGCACCAGCACCAGAGACTGCGGATACCTCTGCCTGAGGCGTGAACTAAAAAGGGGAGAAAGAGAATTTGAGTTCCTGTCTGATCAATTGTGCTTCGATTGGAGCTTAGATTCCCAAGACTAAATCCAAAAACAAAAAATAAGCATGCAAACTGCCAAAGAGCTGGCTGTGCTAAGGTCATGACAAAACTCAGCAAAAGCAAGACCTACTTTTTTTTTCTTTGAGAAAGAGTCTCACTCTACCGCCCTGTGTAGAGTGCTTTGGCATCATAGCTCACAGCAACCTCAAACTCTACAGCTACAGTGATCCTCTTGCGTCAGCCTCACTAGTAGCTGGCAATTCAGGTGTCTGCCACAACATCTGGCTACTTTTAGAGAAGGGGCAGACTGGGCTGGAACCCCCAGATCAGGCAATCCACCAACCTGCCTCGGTCTCCCATAGTGCTAAGATTACAGGCCTGGGCCACTGCACCGGCCAACAAGACCCCCTTATAAATGTTTCAGCAAACTATGAGACTTCTGGAAGATTATGTGATTTATTATTTATAATACATTGCTTGCTTGGATTAGTATCAATACATAAATGTAGTGGCCATGTCATCAGACACCATACACCCTCATATTGGTTGATTGGCATGCCCCTTTGTCCCTAGGAACCCTAGGAATGAAATTTTTCCTAAGTTAACAATGGTTTAAGCTTCCTTGGCCCTGTGCCATTTTTCATCACCATTCTGGCCACCATCCTACCATATGCCCCCAAATCACAAAGCAGGTAGAGTAAAACCAAACAGACCTAAGAAAATGGTGGCAAGATTCATAGTCTAAAAGTCTAGCTCCATATTTCTAAGTAACATAGACTAAAATTTCTGCACTGGAAATGTTTCTGTATTTCCACGATCTCTTTTCATGCTTTCAGTGGCCACAGAAGTCCTTCCTTGTAAGACAAGGTGTCTCCTGATAAACAGGATAAACAGATTCCTTTGAGTTAAAAGAAGAGGGAAAAGCTCCCTAGCCTTCAACAGTCCCCAGAGTTACATCCGTTATCAGGTTTTAAAGTTCTGTCCCAAGCCTCCCTTGACCGGCAGGTTTGGAAGGGTCTGCAGAACTTGCGCTGCAGCCTCAGGCCGCTTCGGGGCTCGGTGGAGGTGACCCCACGACGGCACAGCGCGGACCGGCTCAGAGAGGGTCACCGAGGGGTAGGGTGGCTTCGGGGAGAGTCCGGGCGGGGAAGAGTCCCGTCGGGAGAGGGGGTCCCATCGGGAGAGGGTCCCGTCGGCGGAGAGTCCCGTCGGAGGGTCCCGTCGGTGGAGGGTCCCGTCGGCGGAGGGTCCCGTCGGGGGAGGGTCCCATCGGCGGAGGGTCCCGTCGGGGGAGGGTCCCGTCGGCGGAGGGTCCCGTCGGTGGAGGGTCCCGTCGAGAGAGGGTCCCTTTGGGGGAGGGTCCCGTCGGGAGAGGGTCCCATCCGGGGAGGGTCCCGTCGGGGGAGGGTCCCGTCGGGAGAGGGGGTCCCATCGGGAGAGGGTCCCATCCGGGGAGGGTCCCGTCGGCGGAGAGTCCCGTCGGAGGGTCCCGTCGGTGGAGGGTCCCATCGGCGGAGGGTCCCGTCGGGGGAGGGTCCCATCGGCGGAGGGTCCCGTCGAGGGAGGGTCCCGTCGGGGGAGGGTCCCGAGTGGCGATTATCACTCAAACCAGCTGGGGTGGAGGCCTTCCCGCCGCTGCCCGCGCCGCCCCATTGTCCCGGGATGGAGCGGCCATCCTCGCTGCCCGCACTGGACGCCGCCGAGACGGGTTGTCCCGACAGAAATCAGTGGGCAGCATGGATCTTTCACTCTGGGTAGAAATATTTTATTTAAGAAAATAGCCATACATAATTGGGCTCCTGTCACTTTAAATGGTAATGGCGAGAGTAATATGGAGGCTTCTGGAACTTTAAATTACGGCTTTCAGAAGCTTCACACTGAATCTTTCAGATCTTCCCCGTAAGTCCTTTCCCTAAGCATGTGCCGCCCTGACATTGCTATCACAATTCCGATCTGAGTTCCAAGCCGGCTGCGCGGCTCCGCGCCCCGCTGGCGCGCCTCGCTCGCTCGTCTCGGCACATCTGACACCGCGCGTCGCAGGCGCCCCCGCCCCGCCAGCTGTTCGCCAAATATTCAAATGCCCTGGCGAGCGGAAGAGCCTTTCCGGTCGCCCCGCGTCAAAATCAGCAGCGACCCCCAGTTTTGCCAGCAGCTCCCGGCCCGCTGCGCTCCCCGGCCTGGCGGGTCCCCTGCAGCGGATCCGGAAGAGCACAGAGCTGGTATTTGCAGCAGTAGCAAGGCCAAGGGCAAAGACAGCACGCAGGCTTTGCCCAAAATGGGCCAGCTAAAAAGGGGACAAACTTTCCGTTTACTATCATAGTGTTTGGATATCTTAACTTCCTCGTTTTATATCCATTTTCTTTTATCACTTTAATATTTTTGTCTTCATATTAAAACAAGTAGAAATGCATTTATCGAATTATTTATAGGTCTAGCTCTGGACTGTTCCTATTATTTAAACGTGTCCCCTACCTCAGTAAACAAAGTGACACATTAGGACTGTAAATAACTGATCCAGCTGCACTGACCAGTGTGAAAGACAATCCTTCTCTCACATTTTAAGAATCCTGAAGCAACTGTCCTCCGCTGATGACTTGGGACAGAGGCTAGGGACAGCACCCAGGAGTCTACAAGGAGAAGGTGCCAATTGCCAAGAAACAGCCCCTGCCCCAAAGGCTGGTCCAGTCTCCTGAAGCCAGCTGGGCCAGGGGTGTGTTGATTCCTTCCGGAAAAGCTGGGTCTTTACTTGTCTGTTTCCTATGCTGTGTTTATACTTGGACAGAAGGGGCACAGCGGGAATGCTTTCAGGGCACACTGAGGGGAAGCTGCTCTCACAGGAGTGGTGATGCCAGATGTCAAGGGAACCAGTGCTGCTGAGAATCCCCTGAGCCCAGATCTGAGAGGCACAAAATCATGTCTGTGCAAACTCCTGCCTTCCTGATTTGGGGCCTTTCCTCAGCTGCAGGCAAAGTCCGGTGGAAATTCATTTGTCCTAAAAATAATAATAAAAGAAGCAGCTAATATGAGGGTAAAAATTATGTGAGAACCAGAGAGACAGAGGGCATTCCAGTTCTGCTGGTGAAGTGTACAAAGTATTCATTCCTTCCACTCAGAGAGCCAAAGGCAAGTAATTGGCTCCTGGGATCCAAGGTGGCGAGGCAGGAGGCCCACGTGTGGTGCGGCCATACAGAACACATCAGTGGATGCCCTTATCCCTAGCGTTATCTCCGGAAAACAGGTTCAAACATTGCTTGGCAGTGAGATCAGGATTATGGGTCTCAAATAGCCACTCTTCTAAGACACAGGCTATGGATAGAGAATGTTTTTAAAACCCATATGGATTTCTGAGTCCAAAGTAGTGCATGTACAATTACAAATCCTGTCTGACTTGAATATTTAAGGCTTATGGAGTGTTTCAAACACAAAACAGTTTACATAAGTCATGTACCCCAATCTTCACTGTCTTCCTATCACATGCCAGGAACCATCCTTAGCTGTATTTGATGAACCAGATTTGGTTAAAGAGTAACTTTCATACTGGATTTCTCTGCTGAATCTAATGCTGTGCTTCGCTCCCTTCAGTTCCCTTCATCTTCAAGTTCCTTCACTTCTATAAAAAGTCTCTCCCCCCTTGGGCAGCG
Source organism: Perodicticus potto (assembly GCA_963574655.1). NCBI lineage: Eukaryota > Metazoa > Chordata > Mammalia > Primates > Lorisidae > Perodicticus > Perodicticus potto. Next base: position 39,856 of record CAUYRH010154243.1, read on the forward strand.
CCTATGGCTCAGTGGGTAGGACGCCGGCTTCATGTAGCCCCGGCCAAACTGCAACAAAAAAATAGCCGGGCATTGTGGTGGGCGCCTGTAGTCCCAGCTACTCGGGAGACTGACCCAAGAGATTCACCTATGCCCAGGATTTGGAGGTTGCTGTGAGCTGTGTGACGACACGGCACTCTACCGAGGGTGATAAAGTGAGACTCTGTCTCTACAAAAAAAAAAAAAAAAAAAGTCTGTCACACATTGAAAGAATAAGAGCTGTCTTGGGCCATACAGCAAATAACAAATACCAAGGAAAGCTGATAAGCTAAGAAAATGTGTGTGGATCCTTTTGCAATATCGGACAGCACAGATGAGGAAACCCCCAGGGGTTCATTCTTGCAAACCTCACAGTATTCTCCTCTGTTTGAGAATCATCACATATATGAACCACTGACTATTTCTAGCTAGAATAAGTTATGTCTCTTAAGAGTTTGGGGATTAACAAAAAAAGGGCTAAGACTCTCTGTACTATGTACTTCCTCTGTGACACCATCTACTCTCATGACTTTAGCCACCTACTTCCTATATGGGGATGAATTTCAGAAAAATGTTTTAAGCATAGGCCCACGTAACAAAATGCCAATACACCTCAGTGTTCAAATGACCATCTCAAACTCTACAAATGCAACATCAGGTTTGTTATATATTTTTCTCTTCCCCAAGCTACCCTAGCCATACGCATACTCCTTCCCCTCCTTCACAGTTCCCATTGCCAGCCCACATGCACCTGATCTACGAGGTCCTTTCTTCTTCCTCGGAAACCATCTCAGGTCTATCTACCTGCCACACACCACATCCCGCCCGCACCACTGCCTCCTGGCAGCCTCTTCACTCCAAACTATCTTACCTGTGTTCCTGGAACTTCCTGATTAAAGTGGGAAATTCGAGAATGCACCACTTATTATATACAAGATAATATCTGATAGCACACAGGCCAACTTCTTAAATATTTAGATGTTTTAATAGGTTTAAAAAGATAGAATTAACGTATCAAACTGGGGTATCAAGTCAATGTTTCCTTTTAAAATAAATTTCAGTTAAAAAATCAAATAATTTAAAGAAAAATTACTCAGATAGTGTGAGATGTTTTTAAAAAGATGAAAGAGGTACATGAATTGAAGACTGGGAAGCTTGGTACTAGAAACCACGTCTAAATTCCTTAACATGGTGTTGGAAAAGCTACACGTTCTCTTCACCTTTGGCCATCCCCTCTTCCCACATCCTCTGTACTCTACACATACCCTCTGTGTATCTGCTTCGCTGCACAGCAAAACACCCAAACCTATGGCCTCAAATAACATTCTATTTTGCTCATGATTCCGTGAATGGGCTCGGTCATTCTGTCTGGGCTAACAATCCAGACAAATCAAGGGAAATATGAGCTAACAACTGATTTCCCCTGAACTCTCTCAGCTGGCAACTAATGATCTAAGAGGACAGACTCACGTGTCTGGTTGAAGGCTGATCCTCGGCTCTCCGAGTGGCCACTAACCCTCCAGCAGAGTGACCCGGGCTCATTCGCAGTATGGCCACAGAGTTCCAATCCATGCACACTTTTCAAGGCTCTACTTGTTTCCTATTTGGCAATGTCCACTGGCCAAAGCAAGTTACATGATAAGCCCAGGGGCAGTGATGGAGAACAGACTCCATCTCTTAACAGAAGGGTCTACAATGTCATAGTGCCAGGAATGGGAAGGGCCGAGGGCCATGTTTACAGTCTAGACATTCTACAATGTCATATTGCCAGGAAAGGGAAGGGCCGAGGGCCGTGTTTACAGTCTAGACATGCAGCTATAGTCCCCGCACGTGCTCATGCCATTCCCATCACTTGAACACTCAACTTCCTGCCCTTCTGGAAAATTCTCATTTTTTTTTTTTAACATCAAGGTTGTAATCAAATATAGCATTCCCTAACCTCTTCCTTCAAGGCAGAATTCATTATTCCCTTATATGTCCCCTTGGTCCTGTGTTATATTATTTGGTGAATCATACTGTAGTGATTTATAATGTCTTAGAAAGTCTCTCTTACTAAATAGACTATCTTTATACCGCCAGCATCTAGCACAGTGCCTGGCAAAGAACAAGCAGTCAATAAATGGTCACTAAATTGAATTTAGTATTTAAAACAAAGATTAAAGTCTCCTTGAAATAAGCCTATACTAAGAAGACTTAAGGTGCAACTCTACAAAACTGGCTTTATGAGTTAGTAGGATAATTAGATCCACCTCATCTAACTTAAGGACACCAGCAGGGCAATGCTCCTAGCCAGAAGCAATCTTCCCCGGGACTGACACCAAGCCTGAACTTCCAGTGTAGATTGTTCAAGGTCTAAAATGTTTTGTTGTAGTACAAAGAGAATAGGCCTTGGGGTCAGAAACACTGGGACTCAAAACCTAGCATCTGTGTGATTCTGACGATTTACACAATACATTTCTCCACATCACTCTTCTTTTTTCATCCATACAGTTAACTGTGTCGCAATGATATGCATCAAGCACCCAGCAGCATGCTGGCCAGGCACCCAACACACACCAAATCCCACGGTCACCTGTTTACAGAGCAAATACCCTTCGGAGGGGGTAACCTCAACCCTTTTTACTTCCCTCTGAGGAGACTGGGAGAAGGGTAAAGAGTACTAGATAAACGACTTCACAGTTTTACTGAGAGCCAGGCTTGTGGCTAGGAATTAAAAAATTATAGAAGTTTTCAGAGACCCAACCAAGCAGTAAAAGTTCCCCCAGGTCCTGGGGTATACAATGACTATTGCTAGTGATACAGGATTTAGGAATCTGCATAATTTTGCTGGGTGTCGATATGAAAGTCAACATTTATCTGCATACTTAGGCAAAACGACTGGGTAAGAAGGAGCTTATTGAAAATGTTACTCTCATCATTTAAATGTATATTCCCTCCTACATTTCAAAGGGATATTGTGGGAATCAAGTTTTTTCTCCCTATCTAAGGATACAATTCTTTAAGTAAGAAAAATTAATAGGACACTATAAACACACAGTTCTAATCTTCAAATTTTATCACTTATGAAAGAAATGTTACCACTGAAATCAAAATAAAGTGAGTTTTAGACATACTGACATTCTGTTTCAAAGTAAAGCCAAGTTTTAGTAAAATATGTAAATGTCTAAAAGTCACGTAGGAACCTGCCTCCTCTAAATCTCAACAGTTGTCCCCTCCTGCGACTATTCTCACATCTCACAGGCAGCCCTGGAACACTTCTGCACTCCGTGTACATGACCTTGGTCTATATCTGTTAATATCCAGCCCTATAAATCAATCTCCATGGTTTCCTGTGATCACTCATCCCCACTACACTGCAAACTTTCTGGTACCCAAGATTCTGCTTCCTGTATTTTCTTAATCTACCACTTCCCACCCCCAAGGTTTGCGTTCAATAAATGTTCACCCATGGCTGACAGGGAAGTGTTTAAATATTAATTAGCTCTTGCCAACAGCAGGTTCCTTGGTCCGTTCAGAGCAAGACCTCTAGAGACCCTAAAGATGGAAAAGATTGCAATGCCCCCACACGTAAATCAAAATAAAGGCAATACTAAGCCATAAAGGACACAATTTATATGTACATTCAAATTAAAATAGCTGCGGTTGGCAAAATACTAGGTAAGCTCATCAAAGGCTGAACTGTTCTTGGTTCTTTCCCCTACCCACTATGAGAATGCAAAGGCGCGTGTAAAATGAGACGGGGGTGGGGAGGTGGTGAATGTGTCTCCAGCACCCAGCACTTGGTCTTCTGTAGGCTATTCCAGTTATGGGCCTACTTCTTAAAACTATATCAAAATACTAATTATGGATATACAAGCTAAAGGGGGATCAGATAATTGCCTAAATCCATGTGTACATTTGCTATTCTCCTGAAAGTGTCTGAATTCTATTTCAGGTGTGTGGTAAGACAGCTTAACATAATATGAATAGTACAGATGTAACATGTTGTTTCACCTGTTGTTACAACTGTATTGTGGTTGTAAAAGAAGGTAAACAATTGTCAATCAAATAACTAGCATATATGTGAGAAACACATTTCTTTGCATTTTAGTTCATTAGACACCAATATCAGATAAAAGCAACAAGCACCAAATTCTATTTGGATAAACATTTCATGAATAAAGTTCACAGCAGTCACAAAGTCCAAAATGTACATGCTAATTGCAGAGCCAAATAAAAAACCATCATTGTTGCAATTAAAATGAAAATATTTTCACTTATGTGATTTTCATATTCCTAAAAAGATATATTGGTTAATCTTCCTATTAAACTGGAATAATTTATATTTACAAATAATTGTTTGGGCTGATCTGTTTCCACTTTTCTATTTTAAAATCTGGGTTTGTTCCGTAACCGTTGAATACTTTATTTATTTTCATGTATCCAGGTAGACCTCTTTCTTATAATAGAAGATGTCTAGAGCTCTAGAAAAATAGCATTAAAGAAGTCAGAAGATTCTCGTGATCACACAGAAGTACAGAGCACCTGATTATACACAACAGTGAAAGCCTCAAACTCTCTACTGGCCCTGAAGTGGGGCAAGAATGCAAATTTAGTAATGGAATAATAATTTAGGAGCTTTTTTTGTGATCAGATCTGATCAGTCCTAAGACGTGTCAAATTTTTTTTAAAAAGAAAAGAAAGAGATTTCCCTTGGTAGCTGTGGTCCAGGGTGAAGGGTGTATTATGTCCATTAAATAGGAAGCCAAGGATTGCATGCACAAATAATGCTATGGCTTTGCAGAATGACTGATGATCTTTGCAAAAGCCCAGACTGGTTTCATCTTTCTCGAGATTTTATCACCGATTTGTTCTTAGTCATGTGCAGTCACTAAGGCCAGCAGAGGTAACAAGTGTTTGATGTATGATACCCGAGCCACTTTTGTCAGAGCTGCATTTATTTTAGACTATGCTCATTCTTGGTATGCTCATATGTACATGTTCCTCAGCGTTACTTTTTTCTTGTTTCCAGTGATCGGTCAAAGTGATATGGCAATTATAATAATACTATCCTCTAATGCTCTACAAAAATAATATATATCTGCTTCCTTGCAAGGAACGACTTTCCACTGCAGATTAAATAAATGACTGCAAAGTAAGCATCCTCATGTTAGGACTTATTCTTTGTTCCTTGTCATATTTGCACAGCTCACAATACATCCCTTACCTTTTAGCATATATTATCAATTTCAATTCAATTCATCCTTTACAATCTGCAGCGAGCCACAGAAGTTCTCTTCAGTTGAAAGGAAATTTCAAGGGAGGAGGGACGTGGAAAAACACATTTAATTTATCCCATTGAAAAGGGACCATTCTAAATGGTTTCTGAGCACTTTCGCATCTTCTTATACTCAGCAAATCAGCTCAGATATCTTAATCAGTGGCTATAAACATATCCTTATCAGTAACATATTCATGAAAGACAGTATGTGTATGAGCTGTAAAATGTTTGGCAGAGACCCAGGAATAAAAAAAGAGAGAATACAGTAAAGAATTGATGGAATAGCTTTGTGTTTCAACCCTATTCATTCTGGGAATTTTCTATCATCTCTGTTTGTTCCATTTGGAAGGATAATAGACAAACCAACAAAATGTCACATTTCTGCGACTTGATTTCATCTATATATAGTTACACATATTGTACAGTGATCCGGGATAGGAGACCATCTATACAGAGTGACGAATGGAACCACATATATACGTTCTGTGTCTCTCTCTTTTTTAAATTTTCCTATTTGTGATATTATCTCATACAAACTTCAGTGCGGTTTCGACACTCTAAGCCAGGGGTGGGGAAGGTTGCAAGTCCCACACCCCTGATCCAAGCAAGGTCTTACCAAATCGAGGGTAGTTCTCGGTCTATGGTCTTCTCAAAATGGGCAGCTCCCCTTGGAACTCGGGAGCCCAACAGCAGGCCGTGTGCGGGAGGGAGCGAGACAATTCATTAGCCGGCTCCTCAGCAACTCAGAGTGGCGGGGGATGTCAGCCCCTGCTCGGTGCTTCAATACTAATGAGAGTCATTGCATATTCATAACCCCAAATACAGTCAGCTTCTTGTAAAAACTTTTGTCACCCAGGCTTCATGGCAAGAGCAAAGCACTGCACCCTTCATGCCGTGGCACTTCCGCCAAGTGCGGGTGAGAGCAAGATTGATTGTTTTGCAGCCTCGCCTGCCGAGGATTAAAAGATGCTGCCCCAAGCGTCCTAAAACTGCTCAGTTTGATTGCAAAGCTCCAAGTAATCAAAGAAACGAAAAGGAGGCTCTAGTGGTGAATGTGTACGTCGATAAACATAGACGCACATGTGAGGCCATTTCATTAAAAATGTATCAATTAATAAATACCAAACAAGGAATTTGACTTCCTGACTGTTCAGAGTCATTATCTGTTAGAAATGTAAAAGTCTCACATCAGTTCTTCCCATGCTGAAAGGAGAGTGGTGTGCCCCGTAAACCTGTCCTCACACTGCACACACACCATGGCATATCTTAATAGAAACAGGTTTCTGAAACCGCTTGAAGTTTCCCATCATTATCAGTACCAAAGCTTCGTGAACCGAGCCTGTCAGCCCTGCCAAATCTACAGCTACCTTGGAACCCGATGCCTTCGGAACCTCTTGTGTGTTGTTGATGTCTCCCTGGCTTTATCACGGCTGTTGTCATCCTGAGTGTCCAGAGGGAGCCCTTCAGAGTGCTTGCCCGGAAATCTGAAGGGGCCAGCACTGGTCCACCTGACCCCCCAAATGCCTGTCTGTTTGGGGCAGCTACCAGCATCCCCTGGAGTCAGCGAAGGGAAATGTATGTTTCAGCACCCGCTTTGAACAAGCCTTGAGCATTTTTTCACTCGTAATGATGTCTTCAGCTGGAATGCCAGCGTAGTTACACATTTTTCTGACAGGCATACAGGCTATAAACTACCCATAAAAATTAAATAAAATGGGACAGTGCAAGGAAACTTTCTAAATTTGATCACACTTGAGTCGTTAAAAGTTATTTCCAGATGCATAGTGTGTATAAATATCTGCATAGCTAAAGACAAGTGAGGATACTGAGCCGGTGGGGATGGATGAGGAGGTGTTGTGGGGGAAGGGTCTCACCAAACTGTTTTATATCTTAGTCACAGACACACAGCTTTGAAATAGAAGGATTTGTGTTTATGATTGATTGAGGTAAATGATTATCCACAGATATTTTAAGTGTTGAGACATTAAATTGTCAGCTCTATCAGTTTGATTGCGGTAAAACATGAAAACATTGACTTTTGTCTAGTTAGAGAAATTTATTTTTCCCAGAATGACAATCCTTTAAGTAGACGCCAGGCAGCTTGCCAGATTTCTATGTCATACACTGAAGTTTGCAAATGCAACCCATATTTTCCAGTGTTTTTCAAGGTGCAGTGAATGGTGCACAGGTCTTTTGCAAATAGTCTCATAATAAACAGAATCCTGTCTCGTGCTTCGTTCTGTAAATGTGAGAAAGGTATTGACCCCTTTTGAAGAAGAAAAAACACTGTAGCTTTGTTCCTGGAGTACATGTTAGTAGTGCTCTTATTTTTAAAAATCTCTCAAAAAATAAAATAACCCTCTTTAGACCACCATGCTGTGAACAAGTTTGATTAATATGTTTTATAAGCCTGAAATAAATGCTCATCATAATTGTCAGTAAGCTGACAGCTTTCAAAGTCTTTGTTCCCAGAATGAGTAATCTGTCTGATCTTTAAAATACCATATTCCAGTCTAAAAGGAAACTGTTAAAATCAAGTAAATTCTACTAAAATGTGACTGCCGGTAAGTCAGCTCTGGGCCCTGGGCCCCTGTGCGTGCCGCCTGCGAGCACACGGCTTGACAGAATGGAAACGCCACGTCCTATTTATTACTGCTGTTTATCAGAACACCTGTGCTTTATTGTAGTTCAGGGTTTAAAACCTAACCCATTATAAGACTCAAAGATGTTGCGTGTTATATATAGTCAATCCTTTTAATAAAATCTGTGACCAGGAAGTCAACACCAGGCCTGATGATTTCAATGAAAACACAAGTCAAAAGACACCCGTAGTCATTCATTCCACCGAAACACCAACATCTCTCTATCTGGAGCACATTTTCCAAGGCTTTCTCGTGATCATTAACGTATGAGATGTTCCAAAGAGCGAAAGACATCAGTGAGCCCTCCATGTCTGAGTCCTGTCCACAGCGCGAGGTGATACCCGGAGTTACGGGAGCCCACAGAGGGCACCCCAGCCACTGGGCAGGGCCACGGACTGAGATGCCTTCTTCCTGACCCCTTCAGCCAATCCCCTGCGTCCTGGAGCACAGCTAACTGTTAATATTACAAGTGGTCCCCACATCATCCAGTCCCCTGTTCTTTTATTTCAGCTACCACTGACACTTTGTTGCCGGTCCACAGCAGAACTCTGCAAAGCCTCCGCTTGCACTGCTACAGCTGATATGGCTTCCTCTGGAATCTGGAAAGCCCCCGCTTGCACTGCTACAGCTGATATGGCTTCCTCTGGAATCTGGTACCACACACTTTTATGCCATGCCCAGGAAGGGTAACATTACAGATTATTTCTCACATCTTTTTTTTTATAATTTATAATTTCCTTATCTCTAAGAAAGGCTAATTTTTATAACAATAATGTGTTTTATTCTTATATCACCTTTGTTCACAAGAAGTAATTTTCCATTTTAGTATTTCCCAAATTTCCAAGAAACCACAGGTTTCCTACACACCGTCGCTGGCACTGCTGGCCTCCCTGGTCCATTTTGATACACACCATTGAACTTGCAATGAAGTCCGTTTCCATGTTGTGACCATTCCTTACCATTTCTGATACACTGTGGTAGTTTTGAAAACAATGTGCTTTCATATCTTATGTACTAATTTCTCCACCTTTGTTATATCTCATTTCCCACAAGGTTTTAGTATTTACCATACAAATTAGGTCAAAAAAAGATAACTTATGATTATTCCTCTTCCTTGGGTTATTTTTCCTTTAAGGAAACATAAATTCCCTTAAAGTCAACCTAAAACAACCTCTATGATATTCACATGCTTATAATATTTCATAATTTCAGTAGTTACCAACTGTTTTCTGGACCTTTAAATTCTATTCTTCTTGAAGTACTATAAGAACTATGTTCACTCTAAGAAACAAAGGGAAATGGCACCTGGCTCAGGCCAGGTTCCTCTCCCTTTGACATCATTGGTGCTGTCCACGTACAGTTATGCATTAGATGATGATGGGAATATGTTCTAAGGAATGCCCTGTCAGGTGGCTTGTTGCCATGTGAACACCAAACCAGGCACTCACACAGACTGAGGGGTGCAGCTGACCACACCCGGGCTGCACAGTGCCGGCTGCTGATCAAGGCCACTAGCCCACACTGGGTGCAACTGGAGTACAATGCTTAGCACCTGTGTATCTGTGAATGTGCAGATCAGCACAGAACTACAGTCTTGGGGCCGCCGTCATGTATGTGGCCTGCTATGGACCAGACATCAACATGTGCCAACCGACTGCACCCAGGTGCCTCTGACTCCGTGCAGCTGTTAAAGCAGCCTGAAGTATGATGCTTTTAATGTTGTAGTTTTCACTGATTTCTTGTCTTTTCTGCATCATTTTTCATGTGTCTTCTAACTTCTAAAGGTCACTATGACCTTGTCATGGTGACAGCAGCCAATCTTACTGATTATAAACTTAAAAAATCATGCTGATCAGAATTTCCACACTTCACTCCTTCCTACGCTTCATTTCAGTCGCACATATTTACTAAAGTGAAAGTAAAATTTATTGCTGATACTTAAATTTTTTACTAATTCCCTATTTGCAGCCTAGGTTAAAAATACATAACCTAAGGGTCAAATCACAATTCCTTGAGCCCTTGGGTCAAATACAGACTTTGCTTCAGTGCCTAATTTTTTCCATATGTTCTTTTTTTTAAGTGCCTGTCAATATTTACCAACAATATCTGCACATTAGCAATATTTAAAAGGACAAGTAGCTGGGCGTGGTGGCTCACACCTGTAATCCCAGCGCTCTGGGAGACAGAGGCGGGTGGAAGCATGTGGACAGCGTGTATGTTGTAGTAGGTTGACTTTAAGGGAATTCTTGTTTGCAGCTCAGGAGTTTCAGACCAGCCTGAGCATAAGCGAGACCCTGTCTCTACTAAAAATAGGGAAAATTAGCCAGGCGTGGTGGCACATGCCTGTAGTCCCAGCTACTCTGAGAGGCTGAGGAACAAGCATTGATTGAGGCCAGGACTTGGAGGTTGCTGTGAGCTGAACACACTGTACTCTACCTTGTGGCAACAAAATGATACTTTGTCTCAAAACAACAACAATAAAAAAGTATAAGTAGTCTTTTCTTAGCGCTAATGAAATATTGGATGTCTCCTTTCTTATATAAATCATTGTTACGTGTTTTCCATTATTTGTTTGGCCCCTTTTCACTGCTGGAAGGAATGATTGGTTTAGAGCAGGGATTTTCCATCCATATTCAGAGGTGCCTCAAGTTCCCTCTGGGAAGCAAACCAAACAGAAGGGGTCCCAGGTCCCAATTCACCCAGCACGCCATCAGTTTTTGTTTTCAACTTTTTATTCTGAAATACTTTTAAACTTACAGAGAAGTTCTGAGTATAGTATAAAGAATTCCTCCGTGTGTTTGACCAAGATTGTTAACATTTTGCCACAATTGCTCTGTCGTTCTTTTGTACCCTTCCCTCTATCTTCTCTTCTTTCTCTTTCATACATGACTCTTTGCTCAGAATTGTTTGCGAGGAGGTTGCAGGTGCCACGTCACGTCACCTCTAAATACTTCAGTGTGTGTTTCCCAAGAACAAAGACACCCACTTACATCATCAGAGTACCATGATCAAAACCGGGAAATACACTGACATAATAGCACTATCTAATCAAATATAGAGAGCTTATTTAGATTTTACCAGTTGTCCCAAAAATGTGCTTTATAGCAATTTTTGTTTGTCTGGTCCAGAATCAGCTTTTCCTTGTCTTTGACAACACTGACCTTTGTAAACAGTGCATGTAATTTCCAGTATAAAAGTCCCTGTCTGATATTTCTGCCTAATTAGATTTAGGTGTTTTTGACCGTAACGTTTTATAAATCACACTGTGTTCCTCTCACTGAGTCTCATCAGGGAGCACAAAATACGGACTCGTCCAGTTATTGGCAATGTTACTTTGATTCCGTAAGTAGTGAAGGGGGTATTACCAGGTTACTCCACTGTAAAGTTCTTTGTAATTCAAAACTATTTTATCCTCTGTAATTAAAATGCAGTTTTGGGGGAGATACGTAAGAGTGTAATTATCTTGGGTCCTCGTCACATTCTCACCCACTGGTCAGCACTCACTGAAGATCTTCATCTCATGGTTATGACGGTTGCAACACAGTAATTTTCCAACAATATAATTCTGTCTACATTTATTAGTTGGTATTCCATTCCCTTATTTGTTTAAGTGTGGACCCATCAATTTTTTCAATGGATTAAAATCTATTATTCTCATTATTCTGAAACTAAAATAATCCCAGACCTGGCCAGTGGGAGCTCCTATAAACTGACTGCCCAGGTTCCTGACACATCACGTCATAGTTGGACTGTAATGTCACTTAGGTTTTATATTTCAAATTTATTTTCAAACAATGCTTTATAAAGTTTGAAACCCATTGTTCTACTATAATATTTTCCCCCAATATGCCTCATTGCACAAGTCAAGTTTGCCAAACAGTACCTGGAAAATGGGAAGAGAAGGCAATAAATGACAGTAACTCTGTGTTTCTGTGGCCATGGCGACCACCGTGCCACCCCTAAACTCCCAGGGATACGCCTGGATGAGGGGCTCGTAGCCTCCAGCCCTGCCCGATCCCTCCTCTCACGCACCCATTCCCTTTAAGTCTTAGTCAAACACCATCTTCTCAGAGGAGCTTCTCTATTATAGCAGAACAGTGATTTTCAAATTTCTTAAGCCATTGTTTGAAAATTCCTCATTATAATCTCTTCATTCCCAAAGTTGGATTCCAAAGCAAGATATGAAATGGCAATGGGTTTAACCCATGAATGTTTAAGTCAGAACCAAGACATTAGCCCTGCTAGATTTCTACCGCAGTGGACCGACCTCCCCCTCCAGTACGTCCGGTGTGCACATCGTTCTTCTGAGTCACGGGGACAGAGTAGATGCCACCGACCCTAACACTTCTGGCTTCTTTGTATTATACCTCTATTGCCAGGAGCACAGCCGCTTTGGTACCACTTTGTTACAAAATTTATCTAATGTTTAAAGCTGTTTGTCTCAAGAAATAAGGCATCAAATAAAGGCATCAATAAATAAGGATTAAGTAGAACTATTTGTCTTTTCCTATGGAACACTCTCTAAAAAAACATATTTTTAAATAACAACAGTCACCATTTGCTTTTCCCAAGTAAGTCTTTTAAAAAACAAACAAACAAAACCCTCAACAAATAATCACAGATAATAATCAACATCAAAGGGACAGCAGTGGGATTTACAAGCAGCAGAGTGCTTTCACCCAGACCCCCAGCACAGAAACTCACTTTTCCCTGAGCTCGTCCCCTCAACATAAAGTTCAGTGCCACCGCAGGCCATCGGGGGGTTAGAGAGGCCCTCACTGGAACAGACGGCAAGCCCCACCCCTTACTGGATTTCCCAAAACAAACTCAGAAGTTATGACCGTGTATCATTCATTAGTTTCTCAGAAGGGTCTTAAGGTTTTCAAACTACTTAAGTAGTGTTTTTCTAAAACCACTATCAGACTTCAGACCTTAAAAAGTATGTTATTTCCAATGGCTGTATTAAGGGCACATAAGGTGATTGACTTGTCCCATAAACGTCTGTTTTTCATTAAATTATTTAACAGAAATCTTTTAGGTTTCTGCAATGCCCATGCACTGCAGAGCCAATCCGGCCATTGGCATGGTGAGTAAATGTTTATGGGCCACAGGAGGAGGAGGCAGCTCATTACATAAAGTAGTGGAACCAACTCCACCAACATGGTGTTTACTCCCTCGGGTAAACGACGGACATCCTTTAAATCTCCTGCTGCCTAGGCCACTTGGTGAAACCTTTGAGCAGTTTACCAGTAACGCACTGTAGAGGCCCAGACCACTTTGCAAGGGGACTATTTTAAGCACCACAAAATCTGGTTGATTTCAAAGGAAACCAAGGATCTCCTCAAAAAAAATTTTTTCAAATATAAATTCAGTAGCCATTTGTTTTATTATTATATTGTTACAATATTTAATTGTTTAAGATAGAAAATACGCCACAATGTTTAGTCTTCTTACACAGAAGTCCATGCATTGGGCGTGATGAAGCCCAACTCCTTGTCCCTGAGGTCTGCACGGTCCAGTCCAGCACAGACCACCTGAAACGCGTCCAGTCCACACACACCAAACTTCAAAGACTGAGTATGAAAAAAGTGTAGCATAGCTCACTATTCTATTTTGATTGTATGTTGAAATAATACTTTTTTATATACTGGGTTAAATAAAATACATTATTAACATTAAGTTCACCTGTTTCTTTTTATTATATTTTCATGTGGCTACTAGAAATTTTTGAATTAGATGTGCCTCACATTTTGTAGCTTGCATTTTATTTCTATTCTGATCTAGACCTAAGCAGGCAAAGTCACAGTTTTAAGGCCAGTTTCATAGTGTGTCACCAATTTTCCTGCCTTTACACTACTGTGTTGTTTTTTGAGGTTGTTAGCACAGCAGTAAACCTCATGAGCAGCAGAGGACTAAGCCTAGGTGAATTCAGTTTGTGATGCATAAAATAAGAACTCTTACGCATGTTAATGACATAATGGGTATTCAGGCAACACAGTAACCACTTGCTATAACCATCTCACAAATGATTACCATACTATTTTAACATAGCCCAAGTATATACATTTTATTTATTATGTCATTTCTATGGACACTATACTAAATATTCTTTAAAGCAGTTTACTGCCTCCTAAATCTCTCTCCTTAGATACCTGGGGCATTTCAAATCCAGTAAGTATGTCCAAAACTGAAACCCTCATCTTGCTTTTGGAAGGCGATTGTCCAGGGGCTGCGTGTGTCTCAGGAGACAGACAGTATTTTCCTCTGGGTTAGAGAGTACGTTTGTCTCCTGACCATGATGACTAAGACAGCTTTACCTCCAGGACAAAGGCTGGGCAAGTGTGCTAACAGCCTCTTCTAAGGTTGGGAGGACAACGGCCGTGCACACAGCGTCTGTCAGGACCTCCGTCTCTCTGTGTGTGTCACGGGATTTGGAGAGTCCACACAAACATGAAGTTCATGCTGCTTGTTTTGCTCTGAGTAACAAACTGTCCACATTTCTCTGGGCTCATTGTTTCCTTATCTGCAGAAGTGTGGTGAGCCAGTCTAGCAGCTGTCTGATGCTCAGAACTGCTTGTTTGTGTTCCCCATCTTTGTACAAGCACCACCACACGTCCCTGGGCCCGAGTCAGGGACCTGGGCGTCAGTCCTTGCCCTCGCCTCTCACTCGCCAGGACCACCACGCCCAGGCGGCCACCACCTCTCAACTTCTCTCAAACCACCTGCTTACCTCCATTCCCACCTCCTCTCCACTAGATCCTAACTTGCATCACTGCCACCAGTGTCATCCCGCTTCAGGAAGGATCTGACTGGTCGGTCATTTCTTTGACCTCAGGATAAAGCCTAAACTTCTTAGGATGACAAAGTATTTCAAGGTCTCTCTCTCTCTCTCTCTCTCTCTCACACACACACACACACACGCACAGGCACTTACACTATGAAGATTAATTTTATGTATCGACTTGACTGGGGTGCCCAGATATTTGATTAAACATTGTTCGTGGGTGTGTCTGTGAGCATGTTTCTGGGTGAGGTTAACATTGATCAGTAGACAGAGTAAAGCGGATTGGTCAGGACGTGTATAAAACGTTTCTTGAAATCCACTTGTGATTATTTCTCCTGGAGGAGGGGAAGGAAAAGAAGAAATAAGAGATTAGCTCCACTTCTATCATAAAAGTCTTGGGAGCAAAGGATAAGTTAGGTGCTGTATGGCCTTCTCAGACACCTGGTCCTTCATGGACCAGCCATAGTTTCTTTCTTCCTTGCACATATGAAGCGTGAATAACCTTGACTGTAGCTATTTATAATGTAAAAGCAAATCAAAACATCATATTATACAATTTAAATATATACAATTTTTATTTGTCAATTATACCTCAATAAAACAAGGAAAAGCTATTTGAGCCCAAACAAACTCAATGCCTTCCTCTGTTAGAAATGGTAACCAATCTGGGAAGCTGAGGCAGGTGGATTGCCCTGAGCTCACAGGTTCGAGATCAGCCTGAGCAAGAGTGAGACCCCTGTCTCTAAAAATAGCCGGGTGTTGTGGCAGGTGCCTGTAGTCCCAGCTATTTGGGAGGCTGAGGCAAGGAATCGCTTGAGCCCAAGAGTTTGAGTTTGCTGTGAGCTGTGATGCCACAGCACTCTACCAAGGGTGACAAAGTGAGACTCTGTCTCAAAAAAAAGAAAGAAATAGTTACTAAAAGGGGACCTAGAACATAGCCAAGAAGGGCCATTATTTCTTTATTCACTGCCAGCCACATTTATCCTGATGATGAAAATGTTCAGGCCTTCCTGACTAGATTTTTGAATGGGTGATTAGTGTCAAATCTTTTCCTTTTGGTTCATGGCACCCAGTAAAGAGGCTTATTTTCTTTTAACATATCTGATGTCAAACATGTTTAACTCAGTTGAATCATGTAGATGGGCTGAGGAAAATTTAGAACAGCTTCCACCCTCATCTCTCAGCCGTGATGTCCCCTGTGCCTTGGACAGGCCTTCCTGGCACTTTGTCTGGTTACGCTCCTTGTCTTCATTATTCAGCCTAGATGTTATCTCCTCCAGGAAGCCTCCTCTTACTCCCAAAGTAGAATTATGTGTCTTTGCCATGTGTTTCTTTAGCATGTAATACTTACTCATGTTTTAGCATTTAATACATAGTTATGTGTTTGCTTACCTTCCCAACCAAATGGTAACACCCTTGAAAACATGTGTCCAACTCATTATTGGAGGCCCAATGGTAACATGCCAAGCACATAGTAGATAACCACTATATATTCATTATAAAAAATTATCAGATCAGTCCTGGGAAAATGAGAAAGGCAATTATAACCTATTTAAAAAAGGAAGAGGAAAGCTTTAAGTAATGGAGATTTTCTTAACTCTATCACATTCTCTCACACACAGATTGTGAGCACTGATTTTATGTATGCAATTGACGGGGCCATGGGGTGCCCAGATATTTGATGAAACATTATTTGTGTGTGTGTGTGTGTGAGCATGTTTATGGATGAGATTAACGTTTGAATCAGTAGACTGAGATTGTTCTCCCCAATGTGGACGAGTCTCACGTAACCTACTGAAGGTCTTAGTAGAATAAGACTGAGTAAGAAAGAATTATGTCTCTCTGCCTGTCCTCAAGCTAGAACACTGGCCTTCTCATACCTTTGGATCCCACTCAGACGGAATTTACACCATTGGCTCTCCTGGTGCTCAGGCCTTCAGGCTCAGATTAGAACTATACCAACAGCTCCCCTGTGTTCAGATTTCTCAGGTTCCACAATCATGTGAACCACTCTTTATAATAACTCACTCAGTCAGTATCTCTCAGAGTGTGCATGCATGCATGTGTGTGCGTGTGTATCCATCCTATTGGTTCTGTTTCTCTGATCAGTACAATACTGACATTCCATATCACTGAAATTTTCCCTAATTTCAACAGCCCTCCCACTCCCAAGTTTGCATTTTCAGAGCTAATAGAAACTTTCATGGGGATAGAGAAAATGCATGTTTTTCCCCAAGACTAGTCCATGTAAGGCAGAGGTGAATGCAATCTCTACACAAATCAAGTTTGTTTCTAGGCCAGGAGCACTACGATGGGAAAGATGGGATGACAACTGAACTGGACAACTTCTTCATTTGCTTTTTAGAATCAAAGGTCTTCATCTTTCCCCACTCTTCTCTCCATAGACTTGTGGTGTTTCTTACCTCTGGTTCTCAACGTTGGGAAGAGACCCTTAGAATTTTGGTAAACTTCCTTCTAAGACTTTACCCAAAGGAACCAACATAGCCCCTCAAAAAAGCCAAAGAAAAGAGGCCTTTACGGCAACTGGGGCACAATGGCAAGCTTCAAAAATGCCTGTGATCCAAGCAGTGCTAACAGCTGAGAAAAGCTCTAGTGACCTGAAAGTCACTTGTTGGTCACCCCCAATTTGAACTGTGAGTTTTCTTTGGCCACTACCTGATCTGAACCATCAGCTATGCAATGATTTCAGTAAGATCATCACTGTGGCTCAACTTTACATTTTAAAACTTGGTTTTTTAGGGTATAGAAAGCAAAGTTCTTAAACTCATAGAGGATTTTCCTTCAGAATAAGAACGTCATCACCTCTGAAGTTAAATCTGCATTCTAGTAATGCCTCTGCAATTTACTGTGTGACTTTGGGGTAATAATTTAAAGTCTCAAGATAATTTCTGAAGGAAAAAAAGGCCTCATGAGCCTCAAATTCCTCTTTGTTGTAAGAATTAATTAACAAAGCAATGTGGCTATAACATTACGTGGTATGCTATAGATGCTCAACAAAAAGTAACTGCAATTATTGTAAGATTCTTTATAACAGGTGTTAGCAAATTATAATCTGGCCTCCAGATTTTAAAACTGGTTTAAAAATGTAAAGTTTTACTGGAACACAGCACACTTGCTATTCTGCAGAGAAAGGGCTGAATAGTAGAGAGAGTAACAGCAGAGTTACAGATTAACAGAGACCATGTCACCTGCAAAATCTGAAATATTGACTATCTGGCCCTTTGCAGGAAAAAGTCTTCCAGCCCCTACTTTTCATACAAATTTCACTACAACTTCTAAAATAATATGATTTCATTTTGAACCATTAATAAATGCAATAAGCATTCCAGTCTTTCTTTTGGTGGGGTCCAAAATCATCTGACAAGATAGAACAAAATTGTCTTAATAGTGTGAAAAATTGAGAGGCATTTTAATAGTCTTTAAGATACTCAAAATTTTATCCTAACATGTACACAAAGACAATGGCTGGTCTCATGGCTCTTTCTCCTCATCTAGCTCAACTGTAACTATGTATAGCTGGAAAAAATCTGATATGGACAGCAATGCACAACAATAATCAAAATCCAACTCTCTGTAACTACTTCTCAGCTTTAAGTATAGTATTTGCATAGGTCTACTGTGGGCTTAATGAAAAAAGACGAGAAAGCAGGAAGTCAGATGTATTAGTCAGAATTCTCCAGATAAACAGAACCAATAGGGTATATATGTGTGTGGTGTGTGTATATGTATATGTATGTACACACACAGAGGGTGACAAAAAAGGTATACACATCTTAAGAAAAAAAGCAAACATGCACTAAATTTGTAATACTCAAGTCATGTTTGACTTCTGCAATTATAAGAGATGCTCAAAGTAACTTGTCTTCATCTTTTGTTATTTGTTTATATTGAGTATTTTACAATTTTAACACAGTTTCTCCTTTCTTAAAATGTGCATAAATTTTTAGCACCCTCTGTATATACAACTTATTATAAAGGATTGGTTCACATGCCATGGAGGCTGACAAGTCCCCAGATCTGTGGTCAGCCAGCTGGACACCCTGGAGACTCAGTGATACAGTTGCAGTTCAAGTGCAAAGACCTACAAAACAGGAGAGCCAATGGCGTAAGCTCCAGTCCCAAAGCCAGCAGGCCTGAGACTCAAGAAAAATTGATGTTTCAGTTTGAGTCCCAACACAGGGAAAGATAAAATGTTCCAGCTCAAATAGTCAGGCAAAGGAGTCTCTTACTCCACCTTTTTGTTCTATTCAGGTCTTCAATTGATTGGCTGAACTTTCATGCACAGTAAGGAGGGCAATTTGCTTAACTCAGTCCACCAATTCAAATGGTAGTCAAATCCAAGAAGTTCAATCACAGAGATACCCAGAATTAAGTCTGACCAAATGTCTAGGAACTCTGTGGCACAATCAAGTTGACACATACAATTAAAAACCACAGCAGATGAACAGATGCAAATCAAACATTCGATCAAGTGGAAAATTTGGGATTCTCACATGAATAAGTAATATTCCATAAGGATTTCATACTGCTACCACATAGATGAATATTTTAATTGTTTTATTATATAAGATATCTAAGAGATAAATTCTATGGACCAAAAATCTAGAATTCAATATTAGAATTAGTCCTCCTGAAGTTACAAATATGTAAATAAGTATATATATAAGAGATTTATCCTGAGCTTCTTGGAAAGAATGGGTCACATGCTAGATCACATCCTTTTCTTGAAGACATCATCAAGGAAACAGCATCAAAAACTTCTACCAGTACAAGTAGAATGTGTATGTGCCAATGTATTCTGTTTTCTAAACTAACACTCCAAACTTTTCTTACAACTGCAAAGTCTCCATATGTAGGGAGAATGAGAAATCGTAGCTGCATGTACCTTTGTTTACAAAATACTCATTGAAAATTTTTACAAAATATTCACAAAATATTCTCTACCTATTGGCCACCTCTTTGTAAAATTTTCTAGATACAGTGTAGATCGTCTTACTTTATTCCTTCTCTACTCAAAATACTCAGCAGAAAAACATATTTTAATCTTGTAAAAATATCAGGCCATTTTCTAACTATATGCTATATGTTATCAATAGGTGTTGTTCACCTTCTATTGATAACATTTTTACTAAGCCTAATATTTCTAAACCCAGTATTTCTTCACCTTTGAACAGTTTAGAGATAACAATGAGGTACTATGATTATAGAAATTCATCAACTATAGACAATATACTATAATTCTTGCTAAAACAATTCTCTTGTAAACCTCACACTTTATAAAAGGCAACAGCAAGAGTTTTACAGAGTTACAATGCTTTCTGCTGTATTGCTTCAAGTCCAGCAGAATAAGCAACAGTCAGGCCTGCTGACATCACTGATTACTGTTTTGTAAAAATAAGGAAATACCTGTTAGAGCTGTGTGCAAAGACCAAATATCAAACACCTAAGGAAAAAATAACTTTTTAAAAAACCGTTGCCTTATCTATGTTTGTTACTAAAAATGAATTAAAGGCAAAATATCATGTGTATACTTCTTGGAAATCAGTGTTTCAATTTGGAATTTCAGTAGATAGCTCTCACAGACTATAGGAAAGGGCTGTGCGCAGACGTTGGTCACTGCAGAGAACTTGCTCCGCAGCATGTGGCTTGTCAAGCACCTCCTAAACATACAAACACTCATTTCCAACTCTTTTCTGGCATTTTAAGTTAGGGATGGATGACTCCTTCAGGAGTATCATAACATCTTTTTAATATCTGAATTTAGCGGAACTCACAACACATTTGATCAAAGCCCATTTTATTTCTCAAATTTATACACGAGCATATTTCAAAAGCAACTTATTTCATTTGTTTATAATTCATTTTCACATTTCTTATCCAAGTTTATTTTATAGAATTTTGTCCAATGTGCCTAGGGGGACAAAATACATTGAGTATTTTTTGAATAAAGGTACGTGCAGCTATGATTTCCCATTCTCCCTATGTATGGTGACTTTGCAGTTGTAAGAAAAGTTTATAGTTTTACAACACTTTGAAATGCTCTTATTTTGAAGAAAGAAAGTTACTCTAGAAACTTGCACCTTAAAATTACTAATTTGGTTCAAATGGAGTCTATATTAGACCATATTCTCAATTATCTGGTCTTTAACATTTCTTATGTCTATAGTACCAGATATAGTTACAATGTAACTAAATAATATATATCACCATCATCTAGGCTGTATCTCCAACACTGTTCTGTGGAACACCAGCATCTCTAGGGAGGTTAAGAGGTGCTCATGAACAGAAAGTCGTCAGGAGCAGTAGTTCAGTAAGTACAAAAAACGCTGGGTTAAAATCAAAACGGTTCCTTCACGGTGAGATCTCTCAGAACTTTTAGGCACATAATGAATACTCAAGAGAGACCTATAGGACGCAGAACCTCTCAAACTTATTCAACAATGAAACTCTTTTAACAAATCTCAAGTTGCAGGGCATTAATGTTCTATAAGAAACAATTAAAAATCTGATTGTTAAAGAAGCTATTGTGTTTATTATCCACCTGTTGTTGTCAATGCAATAATCTAGCAAACATTTTCAGGAAGATAATAGGGTATTTTTAGAATACTCCTAGTTAAGGAAAAATTACTAATAACTCCGTTTTAACAAGATAGGAACAAGTGGGAAATCCGAGTTTTAATTAGTATTTCAAAGGCCTAACAACTATACTGAAAGGATTAAGTCTAATTCACAAGGGATTTTAGAAAACCGTTTTTTAAAAAAACTGACAGCTACTGTAACGTCATAACATAATTATAATGTAACAGTGACATAATAACAAGCCACAATATAATCAAACTACTGAAAACAAGAGACAAAGAAAAACATCTTTAAAGCAGCAAAGGGGGAAAAAGGTACATTATGTGCAGGAGAATAAAAGCAGAGAATGACCTAAGACTTCTCATTAGAGTTCAGCAAGTCAGAACACAATGGAGCGAATCTGTGAAGTTCTGGAAGAAAAAACAAACCAAAAAATTCATACCCAGAAAAAAAAATCTTTAAAAAAATGAAAGCAAGGCTAGGAGCTCATGCCTGAAATCCTAGCATCCTGGGAGGCTGAGGCAGGAGAACTGTTGAGGCCAGGAATTTGAGACCATCCTAAGCAAGAGGAAGAACCCCATCTCTATAAAACAAACAAACAACTAAAAAGAAAAATCACCCAGGCATAATGGTGCGTGCCTGTAGTCCCTCAGGAAGCTGAGGCAGGAGAATTGCTTGAGCCAAGGAGTTTCAGGTTGCTGTGAGCTATGATGGTGCCCTGTACTCTGGCCTGGGTGACAGAATGACTCTGTCTCAAAAACTGCCAGAAACTGATGCCATCAGACTAGCACTATAAAAAATGTTATGGTAAGTTTTTCTCTTCTTTTATTGTTTGGGATTCTTTGAGGGTACAAAGAATTAGGTTACACTGATTGCATTTGTTTGATAAAGTCCCTCTTATAATTGTGTCCCACCCCCCAAGGGACATGCCATACACACAGTGACCCCCCCCATCCCCTCTCCCCGCTCCCTTTCCTCTATCCCTACCCTGTACTAGACCATCTACTACCTTCATTAGAATTGAGCACATTGGATTCTTGCTTCTCCATTCTTGTGATGCTTTACTAAGAAGAATGTGTTCTACCTCCATCCAGGTTAATACAAAAGATGTAAAGTCTCCATCTTTTTTAATGGCTGTATTCTATGTACTATAGAATAATAGTATTCTATAGTATTCTGTGATATATATATATATATGTATATATATATATATATCTTAGAATATAGAATACTATAGAATAGTAGTACATAGAACCACTATGTATTATACTACTATGTACTATAGAATATTACTCTTCTATAGTATTCCATATTCTATGGTATATATATACCACAGCTTGTTAATCCATTCCTGGGCTGTGGGCATTTAGGCTATTTCACAATTTGGTGATTATAAATTGACCTGCTATAAACAGTCTAGTGCAAATGTCCTTATGATAAATATGATTTTTTTCTTCTAGGTAGATGCTTAGTAATGGGATTGCAGGATCCAATGGGAAGTCTAATTTGAGTTCTTTAAGGATTCTCCATACTTTCTTCCAAAAAGGTTGTATTAGTCTGCAGTCCCACCAGCAGTGTAAAAGTGTTCCCTTCTCTCCACATCCTCGCCAGCATCTGCAGCTTTGAGACTTTGTGACATGGGGCGTTCTCACTGGGGTTAGGTGATATCTCAGGGTGGTTTTGATTTGCATTTCTCTAATGATTACGGATGATGAGCATTTTTTCATACATTTTTTAGCCATTCGTCTGTATTCTTTGGAGAAGGTTCTATTCATGTCTCTTGCCCAGTGACATATGGGATTGTTGGCTCTTTTTTTGTTGATTAATTTGAGTTTTCTGTAGATCCTACTTTTGTCCAATTCATAATATGCAAACATCTTTTCCCATTCTGAAGGTTATCTATTTGCTTTGTTTGTTGTTTCCTTAGCTACAGAAGCTTTTCAGTTTAATTAAGTTCTATTTCTTTACTTTTGTTGCTGTTGCAATTGCAAGGTTAGTTTTTCATGAGGAAGGTAGAAATTATAGCAGAGGGAAATGTAACTCCACACAAAATGATATTTTTTTCTTATATTTTAATCTCCTTAAAAGACATCTGATTATTTAAGGCAAAGCAACTACCATAAATGGTAGGCTTTTATGATATAATAAGAAACGTATATTTGGTAATTGCCCTCAGTTCCTGAGACAGAGTTCCTAAGGCCTTTGTAGGTAGGGGTGCTAGTAGAATCTTTTGTTCTAATGTTTGATCTTTTACTCCAGTTCCTGACAGAGAGTTCTCAGACCCTCATAATCTCCTGAGTAACAGAGCATGTGACCCAGAACCCTCCTCTCCCCTGGAGTTCCCTGAGTGATGGGAGCATTCTCTGCTCTAATGCAGCTCATGGTGGCTTCTGGTTCGCTGTAGGATGGGGAGGTAGTTGCCAGGGGAATCAACCAGGTGATTAGAGGGTCGAAACTTTTAGTTCCAAACTCCAGGGAGTGGAGAAGGGTTAAAGGTGAATTGATCACCCATGGCCAATGATTTAACCAGTCATACCTACAGAGTGAAGCCTCCATAAAAATCCCTGAACTGTAGGGTTCAGAAAGCTTCTGGACTGCTGAACGTCGGAGGTGCTGGAGAGTGGTGATCCCTGAGAGGCCAGGGAAGCCTCTTTGCACACACTTCACCCCTATGCTTCTCTTCTATGTAACTGTTCATTTGTATCCTTTGTGACAGCCTTTGTAAAAATGGATAAATAAAAGCAAAGTGATACCTGAGCTCTGTGAGCTACTCCAACAAGTTAATCAAACCCAAGGATGGGGTCACGGGAATCATCAGTTTATAGCAGGCTGGTCAGAAGCACGCCACGGCCTGGGACTTGTGACTGGCATCTGAACTGGGGTGCAGTCCCAGTTGGGGACTGAGCCTGGACCCAATGTGATTCACTGTCACCTCCAAGTAGATAGTGCAGAACTGAGTTAAATTATAAAACACCCAGTTGGTATCCAGGGAAGAACTGCTTGCTGTGTGGGGAAAATCCCCCCCACATTTTTGTGGCCAGAGGTAAAGTATTCAGGATTCTGTTAAATGTATGAGAAAATGAAAAAATAGTTTGTTTTTCTTTTACAGGTTCACAAAATATGAAGAAGTAAAATGTATGATAATAACACTATTGTAAGGTTCTTACCCTATATGTAAAGTGAAATAATATTATTTAAAGGTAGGGACTGTGCTAAGTTAAAGATGTATATTTTAAACCTAAGAGCTATCACTAGAAAACAAAAACAAAGATATATGTAGCTAATAATTCAATAGGAGATAAATAGGAAAAAAACAGCAAGATGATATATGAAAATTCAACCATATCGATAATAACATTACAGAATGCCAGACTGGATTTAAAATGAAGTAAAAACAAAAAGCAAAGGAGACACCAGGCAAAGTGGTGTAAGTGTAGTCCCAGCTACATGGCTGAAGCAGAAGGACTGCTTGAGCCCAGAAGATTGCTTAAGCCTGAGAGTTAAAGTCTAGCCCAGGCAACATAGTTAGATACCATCTCTAAAAAAAGTGCGGGGTGATCCATTTTAAATATTTTATATTTAAAATATATTTTCACAGGTTAAAAGTTTAAAAATGCAAATAAATATACCATATAAACACTAATCAAAAGAAGATTGGAGACTCTATTGAAAGCAGATGGGTTAGACTTCAGACTGAGGACTATTATCAAGGATTAAAAGGAACACTTCATAATGATAAAGGAGTTGCCATAATCAAGAACACAAAAAATCTTAAATGTATGTGCACTTAATAAACAGAACTTCTAAATAACCTGAGCAAAATTAATAGATCTGGAAAAAGGATTAAACAACTTTGCAATTAGGTCTAGAGATTTCAACACTTTTTTCTCAGTAATTGGATAGAACAAATACAGAGAAATTCCTAAGACTGATCAACCAACTTGACCTAATTAACACATATAAAGTAGTGTAACCAGAATAGTAGAAGATATGCATATTCCTTTCAAATATACATAAAATATTTACCAAAACAGATCACATATTGAGCTATTTTAAAAGTCTCGATAAATTTAAAAGGATTGATATGCAAAGTAAGTTCTACAGCTGCAACAGAATTAAAACTACAAATCAGTAACAATAAAATACTACAACACTTCAAATATTTGCAAATTGAACAACAGACTTCTATATAACCTATTGGGCAGAAAAGAAATCAGAAATTAGAAAATATTTTTAACTGAATGAAAATGAAAATACATCCTATTAGAAAAAAAAATACTCAATGACCTAAGCTTTCATATTAACAAGAAAAAAAAGAGAAAACTAAACCTAAAATTCACAGATTGGAAATAATAAATACAGTTGAATTTCCATAGTTGACAATCTCCCTACATTGACCATCTCCTTCAGTTGACCTAATTTTCATAGACTGGACATGTGCCACATGTATATATCAGCACGGTCGGCCTCGTTCCTTATGTAGACAGGTGGTCAACATAAGGAACGAGGCAGGTGGTCAACATAAGGAACGAGGCAAGTGGTCAACATAAGGAACAAGGCAGGTGGTCAACATAAGGAACAAGGCCTACTGTTGAGCAGTTTGTTATAGTCCCTTGGGTCGTCAACTTACAGAGGTTCTACTGTATAGAAAGCTATAAAATAGAAGAAGGACTAACAACTGAAAAAAAGTCAATGAAGTAAAAATCTGGGTCTTGGAAAGAAATTATAAAATTGATAAACTAGCTACTCTAATTGGGAACGAATTTAGTAAAATTTGTGTAAGAGCTGTACAATGTTAACTATAAAACACTGCAGATAAATATTAAAGGAGACCTACATACGTGAGGAGATAGATGATATTTATAGAGAAGAAGATCCAATACTTCCTAAGATGTCACTTCTCTCCAAATTAATCTACAGATTTGATACAATTCTAATAAAAGTCCTAGTAAGGCTTTTTGGAGAAATTTTATTTCTAAATGTTTATTCGAAAATTTATGTGAAAATACAAAATACCTAGTATACATAAAACGTTTTTAAATTTTAGTTTTAAAAGGAATTCTAAAAATTTTAAAACAAATTTTGAAAAGGAAAGAGGATTTACACTGTCTGATTTCAGGACTTATTCTTAAGCTATCGTAATCAAGATAGTGTGATAGTATCTTAAAGAAAGACTTGTAGATTAATAGTATAGAATAGAACTGAGAATACGGCTATGATAAACTGATTTTCAAAACATGCACCAAGTTAATGTAATGAAAAAGAGTGATCCTTCTAACAAAGACAGAAAGGACAACTATCCACCTGCCATGAATAGAAATTCTACCCTTACTTCATACTTTATTTAAAAACTTAACTCAAAATGGAGCAGAGATTTAAATGTAAGAGCAAAACATAAAACTTCTGGAAGAAAACACATGAAAGTCTTTGTGACCTGAAGCTCTAGTGATAGGACACAAGAGCCATAAACCATAAAAACAAAAAATCAGCAAATTGGCCTTCATCAAAGTAGAAGCTTTTGCTTTTCAAAAAACTTTTAAGAAAATGAAGAGGAAAACCACAGCGTAGAAGAAAATATTTGCAAAAGGTGTATCTAGGCTCGGCGCCTGTGGCTCAACGGGCTAAGGCGCCAGCCACATACACCTGAGCTAGCGGGTTCGAATCCAGCCTGGGCCCGCCAAACAACAATGACGGCTGCAACCAAAAAATGGCTGGGCATTGTGGCGGGCGCCTGTAGTCCCAGCTACTGGGGAGGCGGAGGCAAGAGACTCGCTTGATCCCAGGAATTGGAGGTTGCTGAGAGCTGTGATGCCACAGCACTGTATCCAGGGTGACAGCTTGAGGCTCTGTCTCAAAAAAAAAAGGTGTATCTAATAAAGATCTTGTACCCATAATACATACATGTTTACTATGAAAAAATGAGAAAATAACTCATTTTTAATAGACAAAAGCTTTACATAGATAATTCTGCAAAAAAAAAAAAAAAAGACACATGGGGGAAAAAGCACATGAAAAAATGTTTAATATCATTAGTCATTAGCAAAATGCAAATTAAATTAAAACCACAGTGAGATATAGCTAGATACAATGTATCCACTAGAGTGACCAAAATTAAAACGTTAACAACACCGAATGGTAACATGACTGTGAGGCAACTGAACTTCCACACATTACTGGTGAAAATGGAAAATAATACAATCACTCTGAAGAATAATTTGAATCATTCATTTTAAATTAGCAAATTTAATTTCATGTAATTTATAGCTCAATAAAGCTGATTTTTAAAATGAACTTGACAAAACATTTTTAAATAAGTAAAATAAAATTCTGATGATTTCTTGTAATGGTTAATATTTTTTAAATACAAGATGATTTTTTCCCCAACTGTACTTAGATTCTTCATCCATTCAACCAGAAAATATGTTTACCTTGCCTCAGAAAAGGAGTAACAGCAGAAAGCAGAAATAAGGAGTCTTTTTCCTGACCTAGGAATTTCAAAATCTTTGGTCTTTACAATAGTGCAAATACTCATAGCATGCTGCCCAGAGCCGGGCAGACTAACGTAAATAGAAAGGAACTAGGGACAGGGGAGCACCTGCCCAACTAGTGCTTACAGGGTGCTAGAAGGAGCCTCTACACAGCTCCTCGGGAATCCTGACCCAGAAATGTCAGCCTGGTCTTCCCTGTTTGCCAGAAAGTTACCTGGAAATTCAGATATTTTGTCAATTGTCTCAATTTTTAAAATACTGCCCAAACAATAGCACTACTTTGAATCAGATTCAGTCCATGAATTTGCAACATCTCCCACAGAAGACAGATTTAGGCAGACACTTTTCGGGAGGAAGAAGGGAGGTTTTCTCACCTTCTGACATGGTGAAAATGTCCTGGAATAGAGATAAAAAGAATCAAAGGAACAACGGATATAGACGCTGTTCTTGCAAGAGAACAGAGGTGGTCGGCGTCCCGTTTGCTAGGTAGAGCCTTAGCAAGGCAGGAAGACCCCACGGAAGAACTGGACAGATCACAGGTGGGAGGAAATCGTACTAGCCTCAAAGGGTTTCCCAGACCTCACCCAGCCCCAGGGACGCTTAGACAAACGGCATCTCAGCACATTCTCCACAGTTTAAAGTAGTTTGAAGATCACAGAAAGATTACAATGTGAGAAGTAGCATGAAAGTTGCAGAAAGAAATACTTTACCAACCAGATATGACCCTGAGATCATCAACTAATTACAAAAACAAAACGAAGGACGAACATTGGACGAACATTTCTACACATGCCACCTCGGTGGAAAGATGAAAATCACTATTAGGATGCCCACCCCCACCCAAGAATTAGCAGAGCCCCAGTAAAAGTGAGACACCCCCTCCCCCCAATGAACATTAAAAGTTTAGCTACCAGGGCAGACAAGAACTCAAAATAGAAATTAAGTTATAATAAAAAAAAAAAACTAGAAAAAGTGTACTAAAGTGTACTTCACGTACATCTTACATTGCGGTCTGCGAGGTCCTTCCGTAGCCTGCTGCATCATCCCCCAAATAGAGGGTTATCCAGGAAATAGGCAGCATTTTATTTTGTTTATTTTTTACAAGAATTATGTCAAATAAATACTGGATTTTTTGTTTGTTTGTTTGTTTTGTTTTTGGCCGGGGCCGGGTTTGAACCCACCACCTCTGGTATATGGGGCCAGCACCCTACTCCTTGAGCCACAGGCACTGCTCAAACTGGATTTTTTATGTGTCCTATAGATAGGTCACCAGAGCAAAAGACTTTGAATAACTACTGTTCAATGGACTACAGAACTAGGCTCTTCAGATGACCTCTGTAACAATTTTACTAGAGAAGCTGAGTTATCAAACACATTTATTCAGTTTCCCAAGCTCATTTAAAGGTAATAAATTACCTTATGACAAGTCTAGATGATTAGCAACATTGGGCAAAGTGAGTAAAACTTACTCATTCTATAACTATTTAAATAAACACACTGGGAAAAGTGTTAGTCAGAAGAATTAACAAAAAAGAAGCAAAGAGATTATCACAAAATGTGTGTACATATGTATATGTGTGTATTTTCTAAAATTAATACATAGCCCTTTGTTTACAAGGAAATAATAAAAAAGTTGTGTTTTAAAAATAGAAGACAAGTCTTTTAATTACCCCCTTAATATATTCTTAGAAATTTAACAGAACATTGCCTGATTAAACATGATTAATACCCAGATCTATAATGTTACAATTGCCCAAGTAATTCAGGCAGAGAATCTACTTTAGTATGAATATTCAGATAATTAACAAAGTACTTACAGCAGTTGTGGTACAATAGAACCTCTGAGCTTTAAGCTTTTTCTCTGTAAAATGGGGACAAATATCTACACAATGTACATTTACGAAAGTACTTAGTAGCGTCTGATATAAAGTAAACCCACAAAACCTTATTTACTGAATTTGCCACCAATGACTTTACTTCCAGTGGCCTCTGAGAGAACTAATCAGTAAGACATGTCCAGGAAAACAGTCACCTACTCCATCCCGGCTCTGCTGTGCCCTTCCAAAGGCCAGACCTTCAGCAGTGCCGTCCAGTATAAGCTATTCTAAACCACCATCTCCTATACCTGCTGCAGTGTTTACACTAACAAATGCAACCACCAAAGTGCCCAAGAAGTGTCCCAATACCTTGCAGCTTTGCTTTCATATAAAAATATTCCTAGAGTGAAGTAAGATCACCTTGCCTTCCTGTCCTCAATCCCCTAAGTGTGATGAAGTCATCACCCTGTAATAAAACCCAGGGACTTCACTGGGGCCTTTTCACAATCTGCCTCTGCCCGCCTCTCAGCCTCACCTCCCACTTTCCCCCTCCAGCCCCTGTGCTGCTTGCTGATCCCCGAGCACACCAAACACAAGCCTTGGCACCGGACTGATCCCTCGTTTCATTCAGATTTCTGCTTAAATATAATCTCCACAGAGAAAAGTTCCTTGACTACACTTCTAAAGGTGCACACTCTGTTATTCCCTACCCTCTTAATCTGTTTATTTTTATAGCAAATCAAACATATATTTATTCATCTGTTGTAATGTGAGCTCCATGGGGACATTATATCTCCAGAGCCTGAACCACTGCCTGGTATTAGGTAGCACTGAATAAATATCTGCTGAATTAACTAACTGGGAGGAGGCTTGAATACTTAAGCAAAGCTTTGAAAAAATGCTACTTTCGGTGACTGAGGAGTATGGCCAGCAATGGTTAGGATGGCCATACGAACCTAGAACACCTGTCTGGGGATGAAAAGGTAAAAGGCTGAGGAAATGGATGAGTGTCAGAACTAGAGTATGTTTTTTTTTAGGAGAAACAGAAGCAAAAGAGAGGAGGCCCGTCCTCAAATGCTGAGGCCTGGCAGCAGCCCCCCCAGGCTTGTGAGCGAGTGTTTGCCTTTCCCAACCCTCACCAAACCACACCGGGTTTGGGTCTGGTGTTCAGCGGGGCTCCTGGAAGAACAATTTCTTATACATGAACAGCAGCCAACATAACAATGGCTATTAATTTTGGTCAAGTACCTCTCAAAACGCCACACCCCAGAACGTCAAATTACTCATTTTTATTATAAATCCCCCCATATGAGTTACAGGTGGAACATGAGCTCTATAATTTGCAGTTAGTCCCAGAAAAGTAAACCATGGAATAAAATTTAAGTGGAAAATTTATAGTGAAGTTCACAGGTTTGTCTATTAATCCTACAAAGAAAAAAAATTAAATAAAGAATGTTGATTTTTAAAAAGATCAAGCATATAACAAGTGATAAGGCATTAATATTTATTAAACTACATGGTGACCTACAAGATATCCAGTCTTAAATAATCTTAAATAATTCACTCCATATTTATTAATTTTTTTCCATTATTTCAACAACTATACTTACATTAATTCCAATTACAATAAAAAATTCAAGACTTAAAAAAGAATAGAAAGTAATCCTATAAATTAAAAATTAAAAACCTAGAGTAGATGATCAAACAGAGTTCCTCATTTGCATCATTCAGCTCATGGAACTCCGGGATTTCCCCCAATAGTCTTCCCAGTTTTCGCAGCCAAGTCCTGCTCAGAGGGGACGTGTACAGTCAAGTGATACCGTCCACCTTTCGCTTGTCCATGGCGTCCTCTCCCAAGGTCCTCACACTTCTACTTTATTTCCTAGGGCCCATCCCACACCTAAATCCATCTAAGCCTGGTCCTCATCAGGCCGGGCCTCCACCCAGTTGACCTGACATTAGGTTCCACCTACCTGCTATCAAAATGTTATGTTTCACATTCTTTTCTTTCAGTTTCATCTCAAATAACTGTTCTGCTGAACAAAGCCAATGTTCTAGCAGGAACCTTTGATACACCTCCTAGATAATTTGCACTTACTAGGATCAGCCAATGGATTATTGTTCAAACCAAAGTAATGAGTAACAGGGATATTTGGCTTATTGGTATAGATATTTGCAGAAAATCTTTTTTGTACTCTCTAAATTATAGTCATGCATTGCTTAATGACAGGAATATGCATTGAAAATGCATTGTTAAAGCAATGGCCCAGTTGTGTAGGCATCACAGAGCGAATCTACACAAACCTGGAAGCCATGCCCAACTGCAGCCCTCGGCAATGCTGTGCAGCCGGCTGCTCCTGTGCTGAAACCTGCACAGCACGTGGCTGGACCCAGCCATGGAGGCAGCTATGACACAGTGGTCAGTATCTGTGTATCTATACATCCTTAGACATAGAAAAGGTACAGCAAAACTAAGGTATTGCAACCTTGTGGGACCACCATTGCATATGTGACCTGTCATTAACTGAAACATCGTTATGTAGGGCATGACTGTACTCTATGAAAGCAAATTATAGAACCTAGTCATCGCAAAAACTACATCCCAATTAAACAGCCACAGTATTACAGAATCTCAGGGTAGGAAAAGGTGTTGGAAATGACCCAGCTTTTAAGTTTTCCTCAGCCAGAAACCACATCTTATTCATTTTCCACAGCACCTAGCACAATGCCTTGCACCCAGCTCAAGAAATACATGCTCCATCCACAAATACTTGAACCTCCAGCTGATGCATTAACCTCCTCTACATCTTTCCCTATTTCATCTTTCCAATTCCCCACACCCATATGCCTTTTCTTTGTTATTATATGCATAGCTAGCAGTAGTAATTCTAAGACTTAAGGCTGTTCTTGTCAATGCAAAAGCATAACTGTATGTATTTGTTTCTCCTAAACCCTCATCAAGCTGTGCCTTCACTGACATAGATTTAATAGAAAATATCGTAAGTGCAAAGTATACATAGCTGTTTATATCTGTATTAGCATCGCAACAAACTTACCAATAATAAAGGGGTAGATCCAAATTTTGGTTAGCAGCCTTAAACCAAAATAAATCTCCCTAAAGCATTCCAATTCTGAAATAACTCACAGTCACGAATGGTATTTGCAGAACTAAAATCTAGAATAATAGTAATAGCAGAAAAATTTTCCACTTTTTATTTTTACTAAGTTGCTATTAATGAAATATGACATTGCCGTGAGCATAATACAACAAATATGAAAAAGTACCCAATATATAAAAAAAGAAAGTCCTACATGATGACAGAAAAAACAAAAATTATGTTTTCCCTTTTCCTTTTACGTACTTTTTGTGTTAGCTTGAGAGGATATGACCTTGTTATCTACATAGTATAATAAAACTAGAGTTGGTTTCCAGTGTGCCTAGATGGAGGCTTAAAAAAATAACCAAATGGAATTAGTGATCCATAAAAGACCCATTAAACAGCACTCAGTTCTCATTTCTCTCTGTTAGAAGCTATACTAAATGCAGATAACCAAGAGGAAAATATCTAAATAACTCTCAGAAGTAGCATACATAGATATTACATCTTTGTTGAAATCTCAAATCTTACATTATCTGAAGATTTGAGCCACCTTCAAAACAGAATTTATTAAAATTCTAAACTCATATTGTGTTTATCTTTTCTGTAAGTGGATTTATTACTGCTAGTAACACGATTGTATCTGATATTACACATATAAATAAAAACATATAACCATTTTAGGGATTAATAGAAAAACAGACATTTGCATGGAACATTTTACTCATTAGATATAATCATGTTTGCATATTTTTCCTATTTCTGATTATACTAAAAAATAAAATGAGCTGATTTTTACCCTTAAGTTTCCCTATAATGCATACTGCCAATAAAACAAATACTTTAATTGCACATTAGAAGAATCTCATTTTCCTCTAAAATTTGTTATAGAAATTAGCCCCGAAGAGACCTTATAACACATACAAAAACCAAGATATGACTATGTCGAATTGGCATACTAGTCACTACTTTAAACATTACTTTAAAATTAAAAGCTGTCTCTTTGAAAATCCCAGGTGAGGTCACAGGGGTCATTAGACTCCTATTTGGCCTTTTCCTGAATTAGTGCCAAAATGATTCAATTAGACAAGAATCTGTACACTGATCAACTTACTTAACAACTGGCCAAACTGTATATTGAAAAAGCAATCCATTCTTTGTCCGAAAATTGCATGGAAGGCTGGTGAGAGTACAAATTGGCCCTTTTTTGGAAGGCAATTTAGTACTATATACAGTGTTAATGTTAATTCTCAGTAATTCTACTCTTACAGATTATTCTAAAGAAATAATCAGAAATGCAAAGTTTCTATGTATAAAGGTGTGCATTCCAACATTATTTATTAAAGAATGAAAAAATTCAAATGTCAAAAAGAGCTTAGTTTTTAAAAATTAATGCTATGTGGCCATTTAAATCACAATATAAACTGACCATAATAAGAAAATTCTCAGTACACACACACATATATATATATACACACACACACACACACACACACACACACACATATTTATATAAACACACACACACACACACACACACACACACACACACACACACACACACACACACACACACACACACATATATAAACAGCAAAATATCTCCAGCAATTACCTTTGGCTACAGGTACTATTTATATATCTTTATCATATTTTTAGGAGATAACACTAGTGTTCGAGAATATTTGAATTTTCTTCACCAAACTAGTATGAATAAAGTTTTTGCTGCTTCACTAAGGGATAGCCATACTTCACACACACAGTGAACAGTGGGCTTCTGGTCCTAAGTCACTGACTATGACCAGCTGGCTCCTTCTGAAACAGCTGATTACCATGAACAGCAGCATACTTCTCCTGTTAATATCTTTCAAAAATCAACTAGTAGGTACTTAAGTTAACAATTTGTATTTCCATCAAAAGTGAGTTGATTTAACACAATTAATAGCTGCAGATCTCGCTAGTGCAATAGAACTGCTTGAAAAAGGGACAGAAACCAAGATTCATTGATATGGAATAAGCATAATAACCTTTTACTTATTTCATTCAGCCCTTGCAACACCACAGAGTATGTATTATTATTCCTGTTTTTCAGAGGAGGGTACTAAAGCTCATAGAGGTTGGGTAACTTATTTAAGTTCACAAAGCTAGTAAATAATGATGCTGAAATTATAACCCACCTATTCCTTATACAGAACCCCTAATGATATTAATGAAGGAAATTAAACTAATAACTGTAATGATGGCATTGTTCAGCTTGTATAAGATAATGGACTTGAAAGTACTTCAACTATAAAGCACTAAATAATTTCTAAAAGGCAGTCACTAATTTACTGATTGTTAACAATTTTTAGCAGATACCGCATAATGAAGTCAAGACAAAGACAGCTAAATGTTTTAACTAATGTTCAGCAAGATAGTGCCTAACATTAGCAGTGCCAAGAAATAGCAGGTATTAAATACCTGTGTTAAAGAACCAAATTATTCTGAGACTGATAAAAATAAAAACAAATAAATAAATATCTCCTTGTCACTATCCAAAGGGTGCATAAACATACTCTCATTCAAAATAAAAAAAAATTACATATGGCTAACCAGTTCTCTGGGAGACGTAAAATTAAAATCTGCATGTAACTTGGTCCCTGATGAACAGAGCATGTCCAGGATAACGATACCATAATGGCTCATATGTGGCAATAATAATACAGTGTAATACTGTAATAATAATAAAAATACCCTTGGACTGTAATAGTAAGTTACAGATACTATGGTGCTCTTTCTTTTAATTTAAATAAACAGAACATAAAAACAAACTCATGTAAAAAGTTTAGATAGGAGAAATTTCAAAAAAGAATATTACAAGTTACACCTGTTTTGATCTTCTAAGTGAGTCAATAATAAACTTTCAATTGCAATAACTCATTCCCTGCACTGCTTAGCAAAAACTGATGCTTTCATTGGAGCACAGCCTTTCACAAGTTCCATTACTCTCACTTTGTCCTTTACAGTTGTCCTGATGGTGGAACAACGGAAGCCTAGTGCTATCCCAGTGAATGATGACATCTGCCTTCCTCTGAAGGCTTAACTATTTCTACTTTTGTTTCTGTTGTGATCACCTTGCTCATACTGCAGGTTCACCTGGACTTGCAGTGAACTTTCGCCTTGGAGGCATGGTCATAAGGGTAAATACAGACTCACAAAATTCAATTAGCAAAATAAAAGTGATACTGTGTGTAAGTGACTACATATACACTCAGAATAGTCACACCATAAAGAAACTGCACAGACAAACATCTTACACCATGTGGGTTTGTTTACATGTGCGGAAAAAACTAGTTCCCATAGTATTAATATAATTATAAGTTATCTTTATGGGGAGCTTTGGGAGCCCATTTTTAAGAACAGAATGCTATAAGTCAGGTTGTCCATAACCCAGGGACAGCTGAATATAATGAACAAGTTGGACAACTTTGATTAGGTAAGAAAGTGTGCACCGGAGAGGACGTGGTCACACATACACAGAGTGCACAGAAAGCACAGACGCGGAAGGTGCCTTCAGTCTCTAAGCAAACCGACGTTATACTGAATGAAGACACAGAATAGATGAAACACAGTTTCCACTTTAACTCTGAAAATCTAACAATCAAAATTTCAATCTGAATGTTACTTCCCTTTAAACAAAGCATTCCAGTGATTTCTAGAAATTTCTTATTTTAGAAAAAATTATTTAAAATCATGTCACTTAAGTGCTGAAACTTCAGTTAAAATGCTGTTGACCAAGTCTAAATTAAATGTGTATGATTTTGATGCATAATAATGATCTAAATAATTTTGCTTATTTTTACTACCACCTATAACATTAAGACAATTAAGCCAAGTTAAGGCCCATTTACCCTGTAAATTTTCAAAGCTTATCTGTCATATTTTAGGATTTAAAAAGTTTCCGAAGTTTCAAAATGTTTGATGCTGCCAAATGTACCAAGGGTCAACTTTTCCTGGCTACTATAAGAGAGCTTAACTGCGGCAATCAAGGAACAAATTAGGACTAAAAACAATACATATTGATCTATCGACAAAAATGTACAAATATTTTGTTGTTAGAGAAATAGTCTAAAATCTGCCAAATATACAGTAAACCAGAGTTTATTTCCAAGTAACAAAGATATTAATTATTCTTTTCTGCCAACAACTCTGTTGATCTTTAGCAGAATAAATTGATTCTCAAAAATATTATCTAAAATTTTACCTAAAAATGCATACAGTTCAGTCTGACCTATTTCACAAGTAGTGCCACCCCAAGGAAAAACAATAAATATACAGAAATTTTTTTGGAATCCTCCCATTACCATCACTAGTATATCTTTAGTGATACTCCCCACACACTTTTTTCTACTCCAGGTTCTAAACTTGATTTCAAAAATTACCAATTAAATTAACTAACATTAGTATCTACTTTCCCACCCACCAGAGATATTTGAGGTTTTTATGACATAATCTCAAATATATATACATGTACTAAGTATATAAGTATGCTTAAATATTTATAATGTACAATGTTATAGTATATTATAGTATATTCTTCAAGACTAAACACATATACACACATAAATCAAACCTCCTTTTAAGATACGAAAAAATTGAGACTATCTGGTGGACTACCAGGCTCTGAGTATGTTGATGTTTCTGAAAAGCAGACTTTGTTTAACTGCTATTCAAATTTAAACTCCAGCACTGCATGGATAACCTATTCATGGATATCTGAGAAACCAATTAGCAGCCTCCAAGATCATTTACACAGTTTGTTTTGAGTTCAAATTAAACTAGCTTATAAAAAAGTCAGTATTCCTTATGTCTTATTCATAAGTAATCATAAATAATAGAATCTATATGAATAAACAGCTAAAAATATATCAGTTATAATATTAATTAATATTACCTGAGATTATTAACCAAAACAGAATTATAAACAAGATGGAAAGGATTAATAAAATCTGGTGATTTTATTAAACTTATAACTCAAAATTTATCTTCTCTGATAGTTCAATAATTATATTTTTTAGGCAAATTTTATGTGAAATTATCAATCTTATCACATTTATAACTTGCAGAAGATTTGTGAAAATAGATCAGATTTAACCAGTTCAGAGAGTGAAATAGGCTTACAAAGGAAAATGATTGCGTCGTAATTCTGAAAACTTGTCCCCGTAACTTGCCTGGGTTCCTCTTCTGTCTGTGTCCTGGAAGCAGCACAATGCCTAGAGCACTGCAAGTCCTCAATGGTACTGAGCCGAAGTTTCGCCCTTCAGCAAGCTGTGCCTAAATTACTTTGTAAGAATATCTTAATCCAATCAGACTGCTGTAACAAAATACCACAAACTAGATGGTTAATAAACAAATGTATTTCTCATAGTTCTGGAGGTTGACAACTAAGATCAAGGTGCTAGCAGATTCAGTGGCTGGGAAGGGCCTGATTCACGTGAACAGATGTCATGGAGTACTATCCAGCCATAAAAAGACGGAGACTTCACATCATTTGTGTTTACTTGGATGGAGGTGAAACACATTCTTCTCTAGTAAAGCATCTCAAGAATGGAACAATAAATATTCAATGTACTCCATATTAATACGAACCTAATATATAAACAATTACATGCTCATATGAACAATAAAACACAAATATAGTCTAGTAAAGGGGGAGGGAAAGGACGACTGTTAGAAGGAGGGAGGGCATTTGGCAGGATCTCACCTAACACGCACAGTGCAAGGGCTCTTTTACAACAGGAACTTTACCTTAGAAATGAGAACAATGTATTCTAAAAATTTGTACCCTCATATTAAGTTGAAATAAAAAAAAATTAAAAAGAATAAAAATAAAAAATAAAAAAAGCAAGAGGAAAAAAATAGATGGCTGTCTTTTCACTATGTCTTCCCGTGGCAGAGGAGGCAAAGCAGTTCTTTGACATTTCTTTTATAAGGGCACTAATCCCATTCATGAGGGCTCTATCCTCATGATCTAATAACAACTAAAGGCCAAACCAATACATTGGGGATTAGATTTCAACATAGGAATTTT
Organism: Perodicticus potto; assembly: GCA_963574655.1. NCBI lineage: Eukaryota > Metazoa > Chordata > Mammalia > Primates > Lorisidae > Perodicticus > Perodicticus potto. The sequence continues at coordinate 78,633 of CAUYRH010154243.1, forward strand.
GGGAAAACATAAATATTCTGTCTATGACAAAAATGATTTCCCATCCTGAAAATTTTAGTTTGTGTATGCCTGTGTGGATTTTTCTGGGATGAAGATCATTATCTTTCATCACAGATTCAAAGGACTATATGACACCAAAAAGTTAAAAGCTACAGATCTAGACAAAATAGGGACTTGCTGAATATAGGCTTGTGTCTTTTAAACAAACAGCAGATAGCACCTCTAAAGTAGTTCAGAAGAGGAAAGTCAACTCTAGAAGGCAGGAATTTCATTGCTTTTTTTTACTGTTTATCAACTTTGATGTTTTTCCTCTTAACCAAAACTTAACACATTGTTACAATTCTTCATTTAATTTCCATGGAACAAACGCAGTCACTGAAAAAAATTATAGTACAACACTCTTTAGAAAGAAACACGACTGCTATCATAAGTTAAGTGTACCTATGGCAGTATGAACAAGCTTTTCACTGGATAATTCTCTTTGAAATCCATAGTTTAGCTTATTAAAGATTCCTTTCAATGATCTCCGTAATCCTTACTCACTATAACTCAGCAAAATAGTGCTGAACCTCACATGATAAAGCTAGATTTCACATTAGTTTCCCTTTTCAGTATAACTTAATTTTCTTCTTTTAATTTTGAGCACAACTATTTTGTATATGAACACCAGACAGCCCTGCCCCACTGAGCTCACTGTATGTGCCTCATGCCAACTGTAACTAAAATGCTATAATTCCACATCATTACATTAAGCAATAGCCACGTTTCAGATGTTTCACTGTCTGATTACTAAGCTCACATTAGCTTACTACTGGTAGGTTAGTCACTGTATCCACTGTCGGTATTAAATCTTTGAATGCAATGAAAGTTAACAATGCTATTTTTATGTTGTGCTCCCCCCAAAAAAATCACTCAGTCTGTTTTCTCTTTTTGATTACAGTTAATTTAAGGGAAAAATGTTGCTATATGGTTTGACAATGTTTTATGTGTCTTTGGATGATAGAACCCACAAAATGTTTGAATAGGCCCATTTATTTGAGCAGACGTATTAAATAATACTTTAAATGTGAACATGCATGTCATAAATTTTGTAGTCTCTTTAAAGTAGGATAAATCTGGTATTTAAAGTAGTCTTTGTTCAAAGCCATCTTTTTTCTAACAGTCATAAAGGGACTCTGATTTGTGCTGCATGAACAATGCCAGCATCATCATTTTAATGTTATCCATATGGGCTTCTAATAATAGATAAGAGTCTACATTTATATTATATGTCTTAGAGACATTTAGAATCTAGATAAGGAAAGGCTGATTTCATTGGCCCCATAGTTAAAGGAAAGCAGACCCTAATTAAAAGAATTCTGTTCTGAATTAACTAGTTTGACGTGTGCTAATTGACAGTTCCTGTGAAATGGTTCTAATTAAAGTCAATATGTCTTTTTCAATTAAAAGGAAATTAAGAATATACTAATATACATTAACAACTTAATCTGCCTTCAATATCCCCTACATCAGCTGCTTTCCCCCCTAATGCTCGAGGAGAACCATCTGACATGAATCATCGACTGTTTGCTTACAGTACCTCATTATTACTTCACACGAGCACAGCAGCAGTAGATGTCCCCTTGAGGAAGAAGATAACCTGCACATGCTTTGATTTTCTGAGCTCCTAACTCTTAGTTCATTAAGTATAAACCTACCTTGTTGAATTTTTAAAATGGACATTTCTTAATAAGAATTTTTGCTAAATGAAAACAAAGACAAGTGTTCTCAATTAGTTGATCTTTTTATGACAGGCCTTAGAGGTAATTGCTCTGCTGGGAAGAAGGCTGGACTATGTTTTCATCATTTGGCTTGATTCAAGCAACACATAACAAAAACATCTTTCAGATCATGTTGCTTCCCAAGTGAAACTTTGGGGGAAATTTCAGGTGGAAATACTTGACATCATACATACAACAGGAAAATAGAAAGTAAGGCTGCTTAAATGCCAGCACCAACAGAAGACCCATCTTATTCAACGACAATGCAGCATTATAGAAGCTGTTCACAGCAACACAATTAAATATTCAAATATACATTACCAATGCTATGGTGTTAGCAATTTTAGTTCTATAGAAAGTAATATTAAACAGAAACATCAATACTCATGTACATAGCAATAACATCACATAGAAAACTATGAAAAAGATTAAAACTATTTGTTTCTTAGTAGATAATTATAATTGAGACATTTTAATTATAATATATTTTTTTATTTATTTTTAATTATTTTTTATTGAGTCATAACTGTGTACAATAATTCAGTCATGGAGTACAGTGTGCGGGCTTCACATACAATCGGAGATATTTTTATCAACCTGATTAATATAACAGTCATGATATTTTAATTATAGTATATTTTTAAAGAAAGTTTTCATACCATCAAGATATAATATGCAGTTTTTTCATACAACATAGCTAATACTCTGATCGGTGTTCCATCACAACCCCCTTTCTACAGAGAGTAAAATTCAAAATAAAATGTAGCTGTTTATATAAATAGGAAATTATTTCACTTACTATCACCAAAACCACCTTATTCATGTTTAATACAGATAAAGCAAAAAGGTAAACAAGTCACTTCTACTTTCTCACTTCTACTCACTTACATTTTTAAAAGATGAAATTTGCTATCACCTATATCTGAGTATTTGTGGGAGAGAGGAAAGACAGCCAGACAACCTACCCAAGATCTCTCACTGAAGGCATTTTTTATCCAATGTACTCTATTATTCTTTTCTGAGTAGTTACCAAAACTAATGAAAATTATCTTAAGGTGAACTCTAAAAACAGATGAAGTCTAGTGAATTTCTAGAATGAGTAAATGCATATTAATTCACTTTCAGTAAAGCACCTCATTGTAATTATAAATATAATCAGACCAAATAGTTAAACAGTATTACTGCATATTACCACGTGGGGCCCCTAGTTTGATTTCCAAGTCTAGGATCTTGTTCTTCAAGCTGGCATAGGCTGGAGATGCTGCAGTAACAGCATGTACTCAGCTTTTTGAAATGGGAAAGAAGCCAATGCAGCAACTTTTCTGTCCAATTAAAGAGCATTGTCTATAGCAGGCCTACACAACAGAAGGCCTGCAGACTGCACACAGCTATGAGGCAATTGTTCATGACCCACCCACATATTTGGGAAGGGGAGCTAGTACAAAGACAGAAAATATGGCACCTATGTCAGCAGGAAGAGGTAAGACTGTTCCATAGGCTCCACCTCTTGGTTCACGTTACTATGACAATCAATCAATCAATGGCAATAACTGTGATCTGTCAGTCCTTCCAATAAAAACATTCACCATACCAATGCTGCACTGGTACAAGAACTTCCTAAAGGGCAGTTTTATATGTGTTGAACTCAGAAGAGAACCCCTATAGCATTCACATAAGGGTTTTTACTCTTTGAGCAGTCAATAGATATTACTGATGAGTCCAATGATTTATATTTTGTTATAGAAACTTGTTTTCATTTCTTTCTTAGCTTCTGTCATTCACATATCAATGGGAGACTCTATAACTTACTTTTGTAACTATAATATTTTTAAGAATGAACATGTAGGAAAGTGATCTCAAGGAAGATGATAGAGTAAGATTAGTCCCATAACCAAAAAAACTACTGAATTGGCAAGAACTGTCAGAGTCAAGTATTTCAGACTGGACATGGTGGCTCATGCCTGTAATCCTAGCACTCTGGGAGGCTGAGGTGGGAGGATCACTTGAAGTCAGTAGTTTAAGACGAGCCTGAGTAAGAGAGAGACCCTGTCTTTGCCAAAGATAGAAAACAAAGGATGCCAGAGGTAATGGTGTGTGCCTACAGTACCAGTTACTTAGGAGGCTGAGGCAGGAGGACTGCTTGAGCTCAGGACTTTAACAGAGCAGTACACCCTGTCTTAAGAAAAATAAACAAAGAATCAACTATTTCAGAATTCTGTAGTCTAGCTAATATTTGCAGTATCTAGGGAAAAGCCTGATGAAGAAAGAAACTGGTAAATTTTGGTGAATTTTAGTGTTGCACATAACAACTACTATGCTTAAAGCTGCCACAGGGACAATGGCCTGTATTCCTGATACAATTTGCTGGTGCCAGGGTAGACAATGAGAATCTTCTCTGACAAAAACTGGGGTTCTGTGTTTCAATCAGTCTGGCATTTGACTGAAGGACTGGCACAGAAGCTGGCCATTGGTTTAACCCTTCTAGGCTAAAGCAGCATTCCCTTGTATTAGTTAAAGGAGTTTAAAAAGACAGAACATTTTAATTTTTCTTCTCTTATTGGATATAGGCATTTCAGGAAAATTCTGACCATGAAGATAATAAAACAGAGACCTCAGGAACCGCACATGATGAGGAAGATAGTCTTTGCAAAACAATTTGGAAAGTCATTAAAGAAATGAACAACTGTAGCCTAATCATGCAACAACAGCAATTATTAATGCAAGGGGTAGACTCTAATTTCCACAATTGCCACATTATAGCATTAAAAATGTCCAGTTTTCAATTTTAAAAAAATTAGAAAGCACTCCCCCCAAAATAAGAAAGTATGACCTATTTACAGGAAAAGAAAAATTGGCAGAAACCATTCTTAGGGAAGCCCAGACATGAAATTTAGTAAACAAACACTTTAAATGGGCTGTCTTAAATATACTCAAGGAGCTAAAGGAAACCATAGATAAACAACTGAATTAAATTAGGCAAATTAGGTTTAAAAAGAATATTAAAAAAATACAATTTTTTTTAAAAAAGAACATACCAGAAATATTAAAGACTATTAAATGATAGATGAAATTAAAAATTCACAAAAGAGGTTTGACAGCCAATATGTGTAGGCAAAAGAAAGATTCATCAAATTTGATTACACTAATATTAGACAGAAAATTAATGCAAAAGAATGAACAGAGCCTAATTGATCCACGGTATATCATCAAACATACCAATATACACATTATGAAGTTATAGAATGAGAAGAAAAAGAAACAGGGCAGGAAAAAATACTTGAAGAAATATTATCCAAAAACTTCCCAAATGTAATGAAAGACATGAATTCACATTGAGGAATCTCAACAAATTCCAATCAGGACAAACTCAAAAAAATCTGCTCCAAGACATAATATTCAAATTGTTGAAATTCAAAGAGAAAAATTTTGAAACCAGTCAGAAAGAAGGGATTCATCACATATATGAGATCTTCAGTAAGATCAACAGGCTATTTCTCAGGAGAAACTATGAGGATAAAAGAGCAGTAGAATGAAATATTTAAAATACAGAAAGGAAAAATGCTAACTAGGAATCTATAATTGGCAAAACAATTCTTCCAAATGAAGAAGAAATTATAATATTGCCAGATAAACAAGAGCTATGGAAATTTGTTGCTCGTTGACATGCTGTATACGCTAAAGGGAGCTCTTCAGGTCTAGCTTTAAGTTACTATCAATAGAAAGTAACTTAAAGTCATTCAAAATAAATGTCATTAGTAGAGGTAACTATGCAGGGAAATATAAAACCTAGTATTAATATATTTTAGACTATTTCTCCCTTCAGTTTGGTAACCCCTATTTTTATTTCCCATATGACCTAAAAGACAAATACATAAAACAATAATTATCATAAATCTATGTTAAAGGCACATAATGTATAAAGATGCAATTTGTGACAATAATAGCACAAAGGGAAGAACAAAGCTAGATAGAAGTAGATTTAGTGTATGCTACTAAAGCTAAGCTGATATCAATTCAAACCATGAATTGTTATAAGCAATCAAACTGGATTGTTATACACTTAGGATGTTAACTGTAATTCTCATAGTAACCACTAAGGAAAAATTTAACATATACCAAAATGGAAATGAAGAGGGAATCAAAATTGTATACTATTATAAAATCAAACACAAAGGAGGCAATATTGAAAGACCTGAGAAACAAAAAAGATATGACACAAAGAGGGCGGTGCCTGTGGCTCATCGAGTATGGCACCGGCTCCATATACCAAAGGTGGCGGGTTCAAAACCGGCCTCAGCCAAACTGCAAAATAGAAAGAGTTGGGCATTGTGGTGGGCGCCTGTAGTCCCAGCTACTTGGGAGGCTGAGGCAAGAGAATTGCCTAAGCCCAGGAGTTGGAGGTTGCTGTGAGCTGCGTGATGCCATGGCACTCTACCAAGGGTGACAAAGTGAGACTTTGTCTCTACAAAAAAAAAAAAAAAAAGATATGACACAAAGAAAACAAAAAGCATCATAGCAAAAGTAAGTCATTCACTATCAACTAGCACTTTAAATTATAAATGGACCAACCTCACCAATTAAAAAACAGAGACTAAGGTAGTCCCTGTGGCTCAAGGAGTAGGGAACTGGCCCCCAATACTGGAGGTGGCAGGTTCAAACCCAGTCCCAGCCAAAAAAAAAAAAAAGAACACTTTAAAAAAAAAAAAGGAAGAAAAAGAAAGAAATTAAAAAATAAAGAACAAAGACTAGGCTCCGTGCCCATAGCTCAGTGAGTAGGGTGCTCACTGAGCTAGACCAGCCTGAGCTAGAGTGAGACCCCACTTCTAAAAGAACAATGACAAACACAACTGAAAAATAGCCGGACATTGTGCTGGGAGCCTGTAGTCCCAGCTACTTGGGAGGCTGAGGCAAGAGAATCACTTAAGTCCAAGAATTTGAGGTGTGAGTGCTGTGAGCTAGGATGCCACAGCACTCTACCAAGGGTGACACAGTGAGACTCTGTCTCAAAAAAAAAAAAAAAAAAACCAGACTAGTAGAACAAAGTTTTTAAAAGCTACAGGCTGTTTTTTGTTTTTTGTTTTTTAATTATTGGGGATTCACTGAGGGTACAAAGAATCAGGTTACACTTATTGCATTTGTTAGGTAAAGTCCTTCTTATAATTGTGTCCCACCCCTAAAAGGTGTGTCACACACCATGATGGCCCATCCCCCTCCCTCCTTCCCTCTCTCTTCTCTCCCCTTCTCCCACCTTCCTCCCTCCTTCCCTCTCTGTTCTCCACTTCCCCCACCCACCTACAATGTACTAGGTCATCAGTTGTCCTCACATCAGAACTGAGTACATGGGATTCTTGCTTCTCCATTCTTGTGATGCTTTACAAAGAATAATGTGTTCTACCTATAAGAGATACCTGAAAAGAAATGCCTTGGTAATAAGGGAATGGGGAAGGGATTGGTCTCTTGTTAAAGAGCATGAGAGCACATATATCATTGCTTGGCAGTCTCCATACCTGTGGTATAAATAGCCACAGGATCACTTCTATAAAGAGCCACAGGAGAAGCTAGATGAGGCTCCTTCTACTCCAGCTCCTACTAGTCTCCTCCCACTAAGACTGACTGCTGCACCACTGGGGCGCTCTGGCACCTCTGACCTGACTGAGACAATGGGCTCCCCAGCACTTATGGGGAGCCACACCAGGAGCAAAATGCACAGCGGTCCGAGTCCTGACAGTTTCATGGGCCAGGCCAAGGTATGCATCCTGGCTCTGACATCCATTTCCATCCAGGTTAATACAAATGATGTAAAGTCTCCATATTTTTTAATGGCTGAATAGTATTCCATAGTCTACATGTACCACAGCTTATTAATCCATTCCTGAGTTGGTGGGCATTTAGGCTGTTTCCACATTTTGCCTGATTGCAAATTGAGCTGTGATAAACAGTCTAGTGCAAGTGCCCTTATGACAAAGGGATTTTTTTCCTTCTGGGTAGATGCCCAGTAATGGGACTACAGGATCAAATGGGAGGTCTAGTTTGAGTTCTTTGAGGGTTCTCCATACTTCCTTCCAAAAAGGTTGTATTAGTTTGCAGTCCCACCAGCATGTAAAAGTGTTCCTTTCTCTCCACATCCATACCAGTATCTAAAGTTTTGAGATTCTGTGATGTGGGCAATTCTTTCTGGGGCTAGATGATATCTCAGGGTGGTTTTGATTTGCATTTCTCTAATAATTAGGGACAATGACCATTTTTTCATATGTTTGTTAGCCATTCATTCGTCTGTTTTCTTTAGAGAAGGTTCTATTCATCTCTCTTGTCCATTGATATATGGGATTATTGACTTTTTTCATGTGGATTGAGTTCTCTGTAGATCCTAGTTATCAAGCTTTTGTCTGATTCAAAATATGCAAATATCCTTTCCAATAGTGTAGGTTGTGTATTTGCTTTGATTGTTGTCTCCTTAGCTATACGTAAGCTTTTCAGTTTAATTAAGATCCATTTGTTTATTTTTGTTGTTGTTGCAATTGCCATGGAAGTCTTCTCCATAAAGTCTTTTCCCAGGCCAATATCTTCATAATCACCTATTCTCTTGTTTTCTTTTCTTTTCTTTCTTTCTTTTTCTTTTTTTTTTTTTTTTTAGAAGAGTCTCAATTTGTTGCCCTCAGTAGAATGCTGTGGCAGCATAGCTCACAGCAACCTCAGACTCCTGGGCTAAAGCAATTATCTTGCCTCAACCTCCTGAGTAGCTGGGATGATAGGCACCTGCCATAACATCCAACTATGTTTAGAAGTGGGGTCTCACTCTAGCTCAGGCTGGTCTCAAACTCTTGAACTCAGGCAATCCACCCACCTCAGCCTCCCAGAGTGCTAGGATTACAGGCATGAGCCACCGCTCCCAGCTTGCTACATGCTGTTTATAACAGACTAATTTTAAACCCAAAGAGCCAGGCTTACAATACTAATATCAGATAAACATGACTGTTACATCAAAAAGTGCTGCAAGAGACAAATAAACAGGGGTGGCACCTGTGGCTCAAAGGAGTAGGGCGCCGGCCCCATATGCCAGAGGTAGCGGGTTCAAAACCAGACCCAGCCAAAACCTGCCAAAAAAAAAAAAAAAGAGAGAGAGAGAGACAAATAAACATATTTCATAATGATAAATGATCAATTCATCAAGACAATATAACAATTATAAAAATATTCACACTAAGCAATAGAGCCTTAAAATGTATAAAGTGAACAATGACAGAACCAAAGGAAAAAGTAGACAGTCTAGAGTAATAGCTGGAAACTTTAGCCTACTTTCAATAATGAATAGAACACACAGAAAATCAATAAGGAAATAGTGGACTTAAACAATACTGCAAACCAACAAGACCAACCACAAATATATACAATACTCTACTCCCAAATGGCAGAATATAAATTTTTCTCAAGATCATATGAAACATTCTCTAGAATAAACTACATGTTAGGCTATAACATAGTACTCAACAAATTTTAAAATACTTAAATCATACAAAATTTTTTCTCCAACTACAAGGGAATGAAGCTAGAAACCCAGAAAATTCTCAAATACACAAATAAAATAACAACCTTAAACAATCAATAAGTCAAGGAGCAAATCACTAGGGAAACTAGAAAATAATTTCAGATAAATACAGATGAAAATACAACACATCTAAACTTGGGTCTGCCAGGCATGATGGCATGTACCTATAATCCCAGCTACTTAGGAGGCTGAGGTGGGAAGATTGTTTGAACTCAAGAGTTCAAGGTCAGGCTCGGTGCCTGTAGCTCAGTGGCTAGGGTGCCGGCCACATACACCATGGCTGTTGGGTTTGAACCCAGCCCAGGCCTGCTAAACAATGACAACTACAACAACAACAAAAAAAAAAGCCGGGCGTTGTGGCGGGTACCTAGAGTCCCAATTTCCAAGAGTCTCAAAAAAAAAATAAGAGTTCAAGATCAGCCTAGGAAATGTAGCAAGACCTACATATCAAAAAAAAAGATAGATGCAGCAAAGCAATGTTCAAAGACAGCTGTAAACACCTACATTTAAAAAAAGATTTCAAATTAACACTGTAACTTTATACCTAAAAGAACTACAAAATGAAGTGCAAACTAAACTCAAAGCCAACAAAAAGAACTAATAAAAATTAGAGCAAAGAGAAGCAAAACAGAGGAGAAAATCAATAACCCCTTCCCCCCAAAAAAAGATTCTTTGGAAAAAATCAACCATGATGGTTAATTCTTTGTGTCAACTTGACTAAGCTAATGTATATCTGGATAACCAGTAAAACATTATCTCTGGATCTGACTGTGAGGATGTTTTCAGACAAAATAAGTATTTTAATCAGTAGACTGAGTAAAGAAGATCTACCCACACCAAAGTGAGCATCATCCAATCTACTAATGGTCCAAATTGAACGAACAAGTAGAAGAAGAACAAATGTTCTCTCTCTCCCAGAAGTAAGAAATACATCTTGTGCGGACATCAGAGCTGTTTCTCAGGCCTTCAAACACCAAACTTAACACCAGTGACTAGTTCTCAGGCTTTCAGTTTCAGATTTGGAGTTACACTATCAGTTCCTCTGGTACTCAGGCCCTCAGACTCTTAACTGAAGTATACCACAGGCTTTACTGGTTTTCCAGCTTACAGACAGTAGTGGGAATTTCTGGCTTCCATAATTACATTATCTAATTCCCATAGTAAATCTCTTCTTATACATATATGCCTGTGTGTGTGAGAGAGAGAGAGAGTAAATATCTATTGGTTCTGTTTCTCTGCAGAACTCGGACTAATACATCAACTAGACCAACAAACCTTTAGGTAGATTAAGAAAAAGAAGTTAAAAACAACTTTAAAAAGACAAAAAAAAACAGGGACATTATTACCTTGAATAAACTAAAATGGCTATAAGAGAATATTATGAACAATTATACACCAACAAATTAAGTAATTTAGATAAAATGGGAAAATTCCTAGGAACACATAAATTACCAAAACTGACTTACAAAATAGAAAATTTTAACAGACTAACAGACCTTTAACAAGTAAGAAGTAATCAGTAATCAAAAACCTCCCAAAAAAGTCTAGGACCATATGGCTTTACTCATGAATTCCACCAAACATTCAAAGAAGAATGAACACCATTACTTCAATATTGTTCACATGACAACACTCCTCAAAGAAATCTATAGTTCCTCAAGTTTGTGTGGAACTATAAGGGATATCAAATAGCCAAAACAATATTTAAAAAGTAAAACACAGCAGACTCACACTTCCCAATTTTAAAACTTACTACAAAGCTAAAGTAACCAAAACAGTATGGTACTGGCATAATGTTTATACTGGTATTGTTCATACTAACAAAAAGGTGTAAACAGTTCTAATGCCCATTAATTAATAATCTGATAAACAAATTGTGGATTTGGGAGGTTGTGTATCAAAAAAAATTAGGCTGAGCAAAAGAAAACAGACACAAAAAGTCACATGATATACGGTTCCTTTTATATGATATATCCAGAATAAGCCAATACATAGCAATAGAAAGCAGATTAGTAGTTATCAAACAAAAATGCCTTCCAAACAATAAGAATTCAAAGATAGAAGCAACATTTATTATATAAATACTCTTCTATTTACAGGGTCTGATGTGGTTTTCTTTGATCCTTCCAAACATCATGAATTTTGCAAACAGTAATGTTGTATTTACATAAATTTAAGCTACAACTTCCATTGGGTCCACGTACACGTGGTTCTTCTTTTCAGTACTTTATTCACTTTTATTTTTATGCCTAAAAGAACTACAAAATGATGTCTCTTCTCTGACGCTTGATTTTTGTCTTTTCTCATGAAGAAAATGAAAGTAGAATTACATGTCCAAATCTAGTATTAAATTACAATTCTTTTTAAGTTAAGAGAATAAAACCAAATGCAAGGGTAAAATAGAAATGGAGGAAAAAACCTCCAAAATTCTAATTAAGCTGCAAATCATAAAAGTGCACAGTTTCCACAATGGAATTTAAATGTTTACAGACTTTTCATCAAGAGACAAACAGCCAAGGTTTGGCTGATTATTTGATCACATAATGGAAGTAAGTTAAGAAACAAAAGATAATACCTACTGTTTTATTCTATATGGAAAAAAAATAATTTATTGCCACAGGTTTTAGTCTTTCACATATAATATGTACACTACATAAAAATTTCATAAGGTACTTGTATGCTCACAAATATGGCTATTAGCGATCTATTATTAATGAAAGTAAATTCATTTCTCTTAAAATAAGATGCTCACTAACATCACCAGTGATGGCTTATTTTGAAAATGCTCTCCTTAAACAAATTTTCTGAATTTATTTTATAAGCTTAAACTGGGAAGAAATGTTTTCTGGACACTATAAATTAAGTATGTCATACATTTCTCAAAATTGTTATAGAAGATAGATAGTATTATTACCATACATTGTAAGTATGATCTGAACATAAAGAAGAATCTTAGTATCACCAAGTTGAAAAATCAGAAGGGAAAAACAATTGAATGAATTACCTCTTTAAGACTGGACCAAAAGCAGTAGCCAATTGTTTTGCAAATGTCATTGTTAAATATTCCTGAAAGTAAAGAAAATGAAAGTGAAATGTCAAAGAAATTCTCAATTTTTTCATTCATCCATAGACCAGAGAGTAATTAAAGGGTCATCTGTCTTTGTTTTTATGTAAATAATTAGCCAAGTATTATACCTGTTTATGTCTTCCTTTATTCAAGCAGCCTTGTCTTTGAGGGAAACAAAACTGTGGTGTTGTTAATGTTAGCTTAAACACATCCTATAAGTTTTAGAGTCCTGGGAAAATACATAGTGGCAAGAAGTCTATTCAAAACTCAGCATGTGGGACATAGCATGGCTTGTCCCTTGTAGGAGGCCAGCCCCTCTTGGTCGGAATTACAATCCTTAAATATTCTCTTTATTATTCTACTATCCACCCTTACCATGAACATAAGGAAACAGACACCCTCTTTACACATTATGCAAACTGTTTTCACTATTAAACAGATAAATATGTTCTCTATATTTATTTGCTCACTCATTGAAAACAAAGAAATACAGGTGTTTTTAATGTCTTTCTGGCTTTGCCTTGTAAAATAATTGTTTCCAGCTAATCTTAATTTACATACCATGATTTCTGTGGTATTTTTCTCTTATTGCTCCTGTTAATTGGATATTCGTATTTGGTATGTCAAAGCATAACAACATTTCTCCTTAGTCTGATTCCTTTATAGGATTCAAGATTCTTGGATCTATAATAAAGTCACAGTCACAACTTTGCCAGCAAAAGAAAGACCACACTACATGCAACTGCACAGACCACTTTGTAATTGTTTGCTTTAACCTCCTCTTTATTGTGACTACAGAAGACACCTGCATAATATGGTGCCAATATATGCCAATATTTGTCAATAAAACCGCCTACATACAGAGAGAACTGCCTGAAACGAAACCCAGTGACTCGCAAATACTCTGTCCAAATGAATGGACTTCTGAACCATAACCTTTCTTAAATTTTTGTCATACATTCAGTAGAGGCCTTTTATTTTTCTTCAAGTTAATCCTTCCATATACTTCAGTGATGAGTAGAGGCTTTATCCCGGCATTCCCATAGCCTATGATAGAAACAAAATAACCCAAAGCCCAGCTTTCTGGTGGAGTCTCTATTAATACAATCCTAAGGACGTGCCTGAGAATGCTGAAGCAGGAAGTGTCTCGGACGGGAATGGAGACACTGTGCTTTGTTTGTTTGAGATGCTGTGTGAAAGGCAGACCTTCTCACTCCCCTCATCACCACAGCTGTGACTAAAACTCTGGCTGAAACCACACATAAGGCTGTGTTCTCTCCGCCTAGATGTCCGTCTTTCGTCTAGCGAGAAAAGACATGCTCCTGTTTTGAAAACATGTGGGTCAAAGATCCTACTTTGGCAAATTCAACCAGAGGGAAAATTGAGCTTTCTTTCATAATTCTACCTCCTTGACAACTTTAGGACCTTGGATTATCTTGTGGAGCCCCGTTTTTGCCTACATCAAGGTTGATATAACTTTGACACATATGACATAATTAACATATGAAGAAAAATGATGGCAATGCCATAGCCTGAAATATCAGGAAAAGTTAAACTTGAGATTCTCATTAATTTTCTTGCATTCCTGTTTTCATGAAACTAGTCATTAAATAGCTACATCGCGTGAACTTCTGTCATTCAAATCAAGGGTCAGTTAGAAAATACCTCATTTTAAAGTTTGCAGATCAATGCACAGCTCTAACTAGCATGTGCACCATTTTCTCACTGGGTTTTCTAAGTGTTCTTTTTAAAAAATAACTTACGTGGTACTATGCTTCAAATTCTCTTAAAGAATAAGTCTAATAACCAAAAGAATAATTATAAGAATGATTAACATCTTTTGGGAGAGCCTCAGAATTAACTCTCTTGGAACCACTTAGTCTAGAGAAAGATTTAATAATCTTTCTACATTGTTTGTTCCTCTGCCTAAAACCCTTTATATAGTATGAGCTAAAAGCTAACAAAACAAATAAGAATAAAATTACTATTTTCCAATCACTTAAGAAGCCCAAAAATATTCAAAACAATTTTTCTTATACTTTTGCAAAATTTTTACCTCTGTTCAAACTTGCAAGTAAATGTGTCATACCCAAAGAAGAAGTGTTCAGAAAGCTACAGATACCTTTGAGAGATCTGAATATTTGAACACTTCCAAGCTACTTACCGAATATTGATGTTTACTCTATATTTATGCTTGCAAAATAGCACAAAGCAAAAGATCTAGTTGAAATTTATGCAACACAAAAGTTCCTCTGTGTGGTAGGCAATGCCAAATGCAGCCTTGGTGAGCCCCCCTCCCCCCGCCAGCTGAGGGGCACAAAGAGAAAGGGAAGAGACAAGTTAGAGGACAGCAAAGTAAAACAAGGACACAAAATCCAACAAGAGTAGATGTAACCAAATACACAAGATACCCTCAACTAAAAATCTGTGGTAATCTTCACAAATGACACTCAGGTAATTTTTTCTGTTTTATATTCGCTATAATGTCTAAAAGCCTTGTGACTGCGTCCACTGACTTTATGAAAGAAGTACTAAGCTTAGCTTACCTAGTCACCTCTACAGAAATTTTTCCATTATTTAGAGAAAAAAGCGGAAAGTAAGCAAGGCAGAGAGGAAAAGGATAAGAACAGGCTGACAAAGACCTTAAAATAACTATTACAGATAATAATCTTTGCAAGTAAAACAAAGGGGGACAGGTTTGGTGGGAAAAATCACAATTTAGATTATAAGATACATCTTATGAAATTGCTTCATATATGTCAATGTGTGTGTTCCTTTGTTAAATTAACTACAGAAAAGGGGTAATACGCTGGCAACAGAAGTATAGGCAGACCTTGCTTTAGTACAATTTGCAGATATCATGTTTTCCACAAACTGAAAGATTGTGGTGAACCCTGCATCAAGCAAGTCAATCATCATCATTTTCCAACTGCAGATGTTCCCTTAAAGTCACATTTTGGTAATTCTTACAAGATTTCAATTTTTTAAATTATTATTATATCTGCCATGGTGATCTGAGATCAGTGATCTTTGATGTTACTACTGTGATTATTTTGAGGCACCATGAACCATTCCCAGTAAAGACACAGAACTTAATAAATGTGTTATGTTCTGACTCTCCACTGATCTGTTGTTCCCTATCTTTCTCCCTGTCTTGAGGCCTCCCCATTCCCCGACATACAACGATATTGAAATTAAGCTAATGAATGACCCTACAATGGCCTCTAATTAAGTAGGTAAGTGAAAGGAAAAGTCATAGTGATACCGGAATGTCATCTTCAGTAGGTTCTTGGTCTCGGTAATTTGAAGAATAAATCCACAGATCACAGATCAGTGGTAAGACAGATTTATTTACAGAAAAGAATACAAAAACACCAGAGCTCCTGGCAGAGCGGGAAAACTCGAGTCAGGAGAGAAGAGTGCTCTCTCTCCCTCTCTGTCTGTCCCTGGGTTCTTTGTCTAGGGGTATATATAGTCACATGGGACCCTCTGTAGTTACATTTAGCATGTCTGGGACTCTCTGTGAAGTATCTGGAACACTCAGTAGTTACATTTAGCATGTCTGGGACAACGTGTCCAGGAAAACGTGTCTGGGACATGAATGAATGGCTACAATGCCTTTCATTCCCAGGCCTAGGAAACTTACATGAAATTGACCAGGCCTACAAAATGGGGGTTTCCTGTTCAGCCATAAGTACAAGGGAAGGGAAACCTAAGGTGCTGGTGTCTCCCCAGCAGTTGTCTGGCCCCTCTAGCTACTGGAGCCTCCTGAAGGGCCCCCCTGCCTACCCTCCAGCCCCCTGGTTCCTCTGCTCACTGCCACCACATCAACACTGCCAAGGCAGAGGCAACTGGTCCGCGCCACCCCTACCTCCCCCCAGCTCCACAAGCTGGCTAAGACACCACTTGTCCTGTGTCAATAGGACTCTCACTTTAAATCAAAGCTAGAAATGATTAAGCTTAGTAAGAAAGTCACATCAAAAGCCATGACAGGCTGAAAGCTAGAGCTCTTGCATCTAACAGCCACGTTGGGAATGCAAAGGAAAAGTTCTTGAAGGAAATGAAAAGTGCTATTCCAGTGAACACATGAATGATAAAAAAGCAAAACAACCTTATTGCTGATGTTGAGAAAGCTTTAATGGTCTGGACAGACAATCAAACTAGTCACAACATTCCCTTAAGCCAAAAACAAATCCAGAGCAAGGACCCAACTCTTTTCAATTCCATGAAGGGTAAGAGAGGTGAGGAAGCTGGCAGGAGTTGGTTTATGAGGTTTTAGGAAGAAGACATCTCCAGAACATAAAAGTGCAAGGGGAAACAGCAAGTGCCAGTTATCCAGAGAATCTAGCTAAGGTCAATGATGAAGGTGGCTACAGTAGACAACATATTTTAATGTAGATGGAACAGCTTTCTGTTTGAAGAAGATAATAATATCTTTGCACAGCTAGAGAGACATCCGTGGCTTCAAAGCTTCCAAGGACATGCTCTCTTGTTAGGAGTTAATACAGCTAGGGACTTTCAGTTGAAACCAATGATCATTTACCATTCCAAAAGTTCTACAGTCCTTAAGAATTATGCTAAATCTACTCTGCCTGTGCTCTATAAATGGAATAGCAAAGCCTAGATGACAGCATGTTTATAACATGCTTTATTAAATTATATTAAGCCTAATATTGAGATCTACTGCTCAGGAAAAAAAGATTCTTTTCAAGGTATTACTGCTAACTGAAAATGTACCTGATCCTCTGATGCAGATGTACAAGGAAAATACCATGAACCCATGGTGTTTTCGTGTCTGTCAACACAACATCTATTCTGTAGCCTATGTCTTATTTTTAAGAAATACATTTTATAAGGCAATAGCTGCTGTGCATAGAGAGTCCTGTGATGGATCTGTGCAAAGTGTTAATAAATTGAAATCCTTCTGAAATGGATTCACCATTTAAGATGCCATTAAAAACATCCATGATTCAGGAAAAGAGGTTGAAACATCAACATGAACAGAAGTTTGGAAGAGGTTGATTCCAACCCTCATGGATGCCTGAACAGGATTTAAGACCTCAGTGGAGGAAATAAATGCAGATAGGGTGAAAACAGCGAGAGAATTAGAATTATAAATAAAGCCTGAAGATGTGACTGAATTGCTTCAGTCTCACAATAAAACTTTAAAAAATGAGGAGTTGTCTCTTAAGGACAAGCAAAGAAAGTGGTTTCTTGAGATGGAATCTACTCCTGTTGAAGATGGTAAGAACACTGCATCATCGTTGTGAACAACAAAGGAATTAGACATAAACCTAGTTGCTAAAGGAGGACCAGGGTTTGAAAGGATTGGATCCAATTTTGAAAGACGTTCTTCAGTAAGCCAGGTACAGTAGCTCACACCTATTATCCCAGCTACTTGGGAAGTGAGACAGGAGGATCACTTGAATCCAGTTCATCTAGACAACACAGCAAGACCCGGAGTTTTAGAAAAGCATTTTTTTAATTAGCAGGACATGGTGGCACATGCACCTGTGTTGCCCCAGCAATGTGGGAGCCTAGGGCAGAGGACCACTTAAGCTAAGAGTTAGAGACTGTACTCCAGCCTGAGTGACAGAACAAGCCCCTGTTTCTAAAATAAAAGAAAAAGTTCTACTGTTAGTAAAAGGGTACCGAAACAGCATCATAGGAAAGGAAGAGTAAATCAATGTGGCAAACTTCATTGTTTTCTTACGTTGGTAAGAAATTTTCACAGCCACCCCAACTCTTGGCAGCCACCAGCCTGATGAGTCAGCAGCCATCAACATCAAGACCAGACCCTCTGTCATCAAAAAGATTCCAATTTGTAAAGGTTTGGGTAATTGTCAGCTTTTTTTAAGCAATAAATTATTTTTAAATGAAAGTGTGTACATTTTTTAGACATAATTCTATTGTACATTTAATAGCCTCAAGTTTAGCATAAACATATTATATGCACTTAGAAACCAAAAAATTCATGTGACTCATTTTATTGCAATATTCACTTTATTGTGGTGAACTGGAACCAAACCTGAAATATCTCTGAGGTATGCTTGTAAATACACTTGATCTACTGGCAACATGACAATGTGAATTACTCTTGCACCAGACAGAGAGAAATGCTGGATAATATACGAACTAAGCGGGAACTCCAAGCCAGAGGCACGGAAGTGTAAGCTAACAAGCCTGAGAACTCAGACACGATGAAGTAGAAACTGATACTGGGGGGTAGCAGAGGCTTAAAGGTCCATATGTCAGGACAAAATATGTGGTTTGGGGCCTTCACAAGTACAGGATTTCGAGTGAAATAAACCTGAATAAAAAGTTCAGATAATCAAAAGATGGTCTATTCCATAAAAAGGGGGGTATTAAATACAAAAACCAAATATCTGCTCACTAGTCCAGGAAAGTAGCAAGGAAGCTGGTTCTCTGCCAAAAGTTCTAGGTAGAAAAATGTTTCCTATGAAATAGTAAAACCTAAAGATAGGGTTGAAGTTCAAATTTATATTACCTGCACGGCATCATGGTAATCCAAGACCAGATAAAAAACAGATTTTAATAGGAACTTTTATATATTGTGAAAGGGTGATCTTTAGGAAATATCATTAAATAAAAAAAAAAACTAGTGAATAGTATACTTGCATTTATTTAGGGAAAAATGCAAGTTTGATTCTATAAAAAATACGAAGAAAAGGTAAATCAAAAGCTAATTAAATTGTTTGCCTGTGGGAAAGGAGAGAAAAGAGCAACAGGAGAAAGAAGCTAGACTTCTGCAAATTTACTTTACTTTCTAGATTTCAATTTGGAACTATATAAATTTTTAACATAATTATAAAACAAAATTTGATTGAGAATTGTAAATGCTAATTAATTTTTATGTATCAAGTTGCTGGCTTAAACTTAACATAGCAATTACTTCAAGTGACATCAAACGGAGAAAGCTGATGTGATTTCTTAGTGGAATATACAAAGACCAAAGGACTGTAAAGAAATTTTAAACTGTTTCCCAGTAACCACACTGTTAGTAATGCCATTGTATTATCATATTGATATTAACAGAGATTAAATAATTTTATTACTGTCCAGGATAATTAATAAGGAACCAATATTTTCAATGTAAGAGAGAGAGAGAAAAAAAATAAAACCTAACATAAAATCCAAAATGTTAAGTAAAACTCCTATATCCCAAATTTGAAAATTTCTTAAGAAAAAGCTTGTTTGTAAGGTTGGTCCCACGAATTTGGATTTTAGCTGGGTTCCCACCATGACCAGACTGATAATAGTGCTCACTGGCCTAAACCTCACAAGGAGGTTTAAGCTGAACGCATGCTCTCTTTCTGAGAGTCTGGAATTTTGCATATACCAGGCAGAGACTGCTACATGGCCAGCCCCGGATAAACACGGTGGGCACTAACACTAAGTGTTCCCTGGTAGACATTTCATGTGTGTTGTCCACCTTATTCCTGAGGGTGTTAAGATCATCTTGTGTGACTCTGCGTGGTTTGATCCAGGCTTTGTTCCTCTCCCTTTACTGGTGTTGCTTTGTAAATCACAGCCATGAATGCAACTATATGCTGAGTCCTTCCGTGTCCTGCTAGTGGATCACTGGTGGTCTCAGGAACTCCTACTACAGTGGGAGACTACAGACTAATAAGCTGGTTTCCTCGACATGTAAACTGCACTAGACAAAAAAAGCAGGGGAACTATAAGGAAATTTAATAATAAATGTTTAATTCTGACTTTTTGTTTCAGTGTCTCTAAATATATATGGCAAACTGACAGAAAACAAATATGATTGAAAAATTAAAAAACTGTTATTGAGAAACCACAAAACTTAAAAGAAATTCAAATAATTAAAATTTCAAGTAATTATGTAAGTCTGTGTCATTTATACTCTTGAAGTCACTTAAGTTTAAAATTGTACCAAGATTTTTGGGATATCCTATACAAATAATCTAAATTTGACTGAAGAAAAACATAGAAAACCAGAATATATTCATGATCATCAAAGAATTTAAATCAGCAGTCAAAAATCTATCTATAAAAAATGACTAAGCCAAAATTCTTTATAGACAATATTACCCAATCTTAAAGAAATAGATAACACTTATTTTAAGCAAGATATTCCAGAAAAAAAAAATAGGAAGCTATCCTGCTCATTTTATAAAGCTAGTATAATCTTATGTTCCAAATGACAAACACTGTGTAAGAAAAAACTATAGGCAATTTCACTTACCAACACAGATGAAAAAAATCTTTGTAAGTTAGTAATCAACTTAATCAAGCAAAGAGCGTCTGTCTACATCATCTGTGTACATACATGTGTGTACATAACCACATCATTATCAAGTAAGGTTTATCTCAGGAATTCAAGGCTAGATTAACATTTAAAAATCTATTAATGTAATCTGCCATTTTAATGTATTAATGAAGATTATTTCAAAAGATACAGGGAAAAAATTAACACCCACTAAATTATCTTTTATTAAGTGCCTCTTAGCAAGTTAAGAATATGAGGAAAATTCCTTAATCTGATTTTTAATAGCAAAACTGAAAAGATTGTCCTTAAAGTCAGAAACAAGATAGGAATGTTTGTTATTACGACTTCTATTAAATCCTGTACAGAAAACCCTAACCAATTTTAAAAGTATTTAAAATATAAGGATTAAAAAAATTGCCATTGTTCACAGATAATGTGATTACACAGAAGACCAAGAGATTCTACACATTGTCAAAACAAACTATTAAGACAATTCAACAGGTTACTGGATATAAGATCAATACAGAAAAAAATTACTAGCATTCCTATCCATAAGCAACACCCAAGCAGAAATGTATTAAAAGGTTTCATTTGTAATAGAAACAAAATCATAATGTGCCTAAGAATAGATCTAATCAAATCTGAGTAAGACCTCTATGGAGGAAATTACAAAACTTTATTGTCAGGCATAAATGGAAACATAAATGAATGGGAAGATATACCAGTTGGTGGATGAGAAAATTCAGATTCACAATAATGTCTCTTCTCCCTAAATTAGCCTATAAATTCAATTCCAATAAAAATCCCATGAGTGTTGTTAACAGACTTGACAATATGACCCTATAATTCACATGCAAGAGAACAGACTTTTATCTTAGGATACATTTGAAGAACAATGTGAAAAGACTTACTCCGACAGGCATCATCCTATTATAAAGCTTTCATAATTTAAATGGCATTATTCTGGCACAGAAACAAACAAATCAACTACACAGACTAGAAAACCCAGAAACAGAATCATATATAGAGGGCAATTTGGTACTAGAGATGAGAAAGTTAACAAAACAAATTATTGAGGAAAGAATAAATTATTTTTAGAACGATGGTAAGAAAATTAGTCATACAAATAGAAAAACATTAGACCATCTCAAAAAATAGATCCGAGGTAAATTTTTAAAACCTAAATCCAGAAAGCAAAGTTATAATGCTTTTAGAAGAAAAAAAACAAACAAAAATTAACCATATGGCATCAAAACAGGAAAACTTTTCTTAAGACTCAAGAAAGTACAAGCCTTAAAGGAAAAAGCTGAAATTATTTACACAATAAATTTTAAAACTTCTACATGTCAAGACAGCATAGACAAAGTAAAAAGACAAGCCACAAAATGGTACAAATTTACAATGCATAAAACCAAAACCAAGGCTCAGAGCCTGTAGCTCAAGTGGCTAAGGCACCGGCCACATACACCGAAGCTGGCGGGTTCAAATCCAGCCCAGGCCTGCCAAACAGCAATGACAACTATAACCAAAAAATGGGTGGGCGCTGTGGCGGGCACCTGTACTCCCAGTTACTTGGGAGGCTGAGGCAAGAGAATCCCTTAAGCCCAGGAGCGGGAGGTTGCTGTGAGCTGTGATGCCACAGCCCTCTACCCAGGGGGACACCTTGAGGCTCTGTCTCCAAAAAAAAAAAAAAAAAAAAATTATTATAAAGAACTAAGTCAAAAAGGAAAAGACTGTTAAAACAAAAAAAATAGATATATATAAATAAACAATTCACAGAAAATGGCAAAAAAACATAAAGGGTTGTTTATCTGCATTAACTACTTAAAAAATTACTAATTAGAACAAAATGATATTTCATATTGTAGTCTAATAATTGTAAGTATCAGCAAATATATGAGGAAAAGGAAACCTGCCCTGCTTGCAAAGGGCAAATTTGCATTGCTACTTTGGGAGATGACTGGCCACATCATGGGAAGCTGACAATGATTACAACTAACAAATACATGCCCAAAAGATACTCTGCTCACACGTATGTGCAAAGGAACAAGCATAAAAGTGCTCACTGCAGCATTATTTTAACATTTACTAACTGGAAACAGACTCAGTATCCATTAATCAGCAAATAAGTAAATAAATTTCAGTATATTTATAAGTGAAATACTAAGGAAAGGATGCCACATATTCACTGTAGATAAATCTCAAACACATGATTCTGAGTGAAAAAACAAGCTCCAGAATGAGTACAACGCGATATAGTTTACATGAAGTTTAAAACGCACAAACGATGATATATATCAGAACTTTGCAATAATAAAAACCTTCAGAATCTGCACTAATACAATTGCCCTGTGTGGATGTGAAATACTAGTAATGTGGCTATTGCTCCAAAGCAATGGGATGAGCTTTATTTCTTTTTAATTAATTCAGATTTAAATAGCCACATGTGGCTGTCATAGGCCATATTGGCCATATACACACTTTATGAACATGTACATACATATAACTATAAAAACACGGAGGGAGGTCACATGCCAGCTTCAGGACAGTGGCTGATTATCTCCGAAGAAGGGAAATGGGAGGGACAGAGTGTGATGGGACTCAACAGTCCCTGTGAACTGTTTTTTTTTTATAACAGCAAAAACAGTTTAAAGCAAATACATCAAAATACTAGTATTGTTAGAATTGGTTAGTCTTGTTTTTCAGTGTGTCTGAAATTTTTCCTATTTATTTGTTCTATATTTTCTACTTTAAATGTTTCATTTTAGTTTCTCTGAAGTATTTCCTAATTTAAATTTTTAAATACTTTTTTGAAAGTAAACCATATTTAAATCTTTATCATACCTGTAAAAGCTAAACCCAAGGCATTAACTATCTTAAGTATAGTCTCAATAAATGCATAAAACACTAAAAAGCAGACAGCAGAGCAAAAAATGTGACACAATATGCTTAAGGAATTCCTAACCTGTGTAACTTTTATAATTGATTTTCAAAGGTCCAACAAAATGTGTCAAAAATCTGTTATTTTACTTCAGTTCTAAATATACCAAGTGGAAACAACCATGAGCTTATCTTACTGATTAGTTAGAACTATTAAAATATACTAAATAAAACAATGAAAAAGGACTGAACCAGAAGTCAGGACAGTTTTTAACTTTCCAGTACCAGTTTACATGAACTTTCTGTGTTCTATTTATCTTAACTTCCCTCACTTATACAGGCTAAATAAGAGAGTCTCTGAGTTAACTGTCAATATTTTTAAGTTTAGAACTTTTAATCAAATTTCATTTTGTTGCAGGGAAATGAGGGCCCAGCAGAGAAAGACAATCAACCCAAATGCCAAGATATGGAGGAAGGGCTTTATTTCGGCCAGCACAATAGGCTAAAGTCCAAAACTGGCCACACTCCCTAAATGGCTGGGTCTTCTCCGTTTTATCTCCAGTCAAGGGCTCTTTGTCCACGGGTACCCTTCTCATTGGTCAGTTCGAATCAAGCTGAAGAAGGCGTGCTTCACCTTTTATGAAAGCAAGCATTAGTTTCCAGGTCCCAGGAAATTAAGTTTCTACGAATTCCTAAGAGCTGAGTCACCACGGGGAGGACCTTGCAGGTGTGTCCTTAGAGCTTCTGTGAGAAGACCTCTGTTCTCTCAGACTTCACTTTTCCTGGGTATCCCCTCTCAATTTCTTCTTTCAAATGCATGCTTAATAAGTTATTTAAACACTCACCCCTTTTTGCCAGTGTCAAAATTCTCTCATCTGAAATCCAAATTATATTACTGTTGTCTGACTTCACCCTCTTGCTGTCCATAGAAAAAATAGAAAAAGAGAGGAGAGAATAAATGCGTGGAGATCTGTGAATCTCAAAGAACCTCAGCTTTCCAAAGAAGGAAGCTTTTCTATTAATATGACTTTTAATGGGTCTAATAACCAATACATAAAATCTCCAAGCTATATTCTTGGAGATTCTGAGGGGAAAAAAAATGATTCGGTATGTAAGTTTCATCTTTGCTCATATGAAAGTTTTTAACTCACAAAAATCTAAAATTTATACATAGATTTATATATAGTCATGAGTCATTTTAAGAAAATATTGAAGATTTAAATAAGAAAGGCAAATGTTAACTATTCACATGCCTAACATTAGCCAGAGATCTCAATTCATTCAATGTTCTCCCCAAGTCATCATGGAGTCAGAGAATGTGAAAGAACTGGGTCTTTCCATGCTGTTCACCCACAAAACTTTTAATTCTGTCGCTCAGTGTGTGGCAGAAATGTACAGATCAGAGGAGAGAAGTTTGTTTATGATCTGTTCCGAATGATTTGCAAGACTGTTATTAAATAGTGAGGCTCTGGGTTACATTATTTTGGATCAAGGTACACATTGTAGGAAATGACTCTAATTATATCCTACTTTTCAATTTATTTTGTGGTAGAGTTATTGAGATGTTCCTGACCCCTAACATCTTTCATAAAATATACATACAACTTAATGTGATGTTTAATTTTACGTGTCAATCTGAGTGGACTACATGGTGCTGAGATTAAATACTTTTTCTGGGTATGTCCATGAGGGTATTTCTGGATGAGATTAACATTTGAAATTAGTGACTCAGCAAAACACAACTCTGTCCCCAATGTGGTTCACCAACCAATTCCTTGAGGGTTGATGGCTTGAATGAAACAAAAGGCAGAGAAAGGAAGAATTTGCTGCTTTTTGCTTCCTGGCCATCTCTTTGAGCTGAGACCTGGGTCTTCCGCCGTTGGTACTAGGATTTACACCATCAGCTCATCTGGTCTCGGACCTTTGACCTCAAAGTGGAATTACACCACCAGCCTTCCTAGGTCTCTAGATCTCAGCTATTTCCCCAGAATAAATCTCTTCCTTACAATCATGCCTACACAACAACATTTTGGTCAGTGATGGACCTTGTGTGATAGTGGTCCCATAAGACTATAATGGAGCTAAAGGATTCCTATTGCATAGTGACACTGTAGTCACGGTAACACTGTGCACTGTGTCATGCACAAAGCATTAAAAACATCTGTGGTGATGCTAATGTAAATGAATCTACTGCACTTCCAGTCATATAAGACGATAGCACATGTTGGCTTGGTGCCTGCAGTTCAGTGGTTAGAGCGCCGGCCATGTACACCAGGGCTAGTGGGTTAGAACCTGGCCTGGGCCTGCTAAACAACGACAGCTACAATAAAAAAACAGCTGGGTGTTGTGGCCAGTGCCTGTAGTCCCAGCTACTTGGGAGGCTTACGGCAAGAGAATCACTTAAAGCCCAAGAATTTGAGGTTGCTGTGAGCTGTGATGCCACAGTACTCTCCCCAGGGTAACAGCTTAAGACTGTCTCAACAAAAAAAAAGAAAGAAAAAGAAAAGGAAATAACCAAACAAAAAGGGAAAATGAGTATAAGTTGCAATATCCTTATGCGTGAAGAATACAACTCAAATTCATACATTTTTCTTCCTCCAGCTTCCAACCTACCAAAGACTTTTTACCTCCAGCACCCATTAAAAACCGGAATTCATTTAGGAAGCTCTATGGGTGATGAAGTGAGAGTAACTGTGTCATAATGTTTGGCCAGTTCCCTCTGCAAACCTAAGGGAAAGGCTGATAAAGCTTTGACATTATTTGTGAATTACTTACCACTCAACAGTCAATAAGACCTTAAATATTATTAACATATCTCTTTATTTCACTTAAGCAAGAGAAACATTTCAATTGGGGCAATTCTTGCTGAGGTAGTGAATCAAATACTTGAGAAAGTAGATCTAACATTGTACAGCAATACAATTAAGATTCAATAATACTAAAAAAGAAAAAGAATCAATAATACTAACCAATTAGTTTTAAAGAACTTTAGGCTTAAATTTAGGCTTAGTTTATGAAAAAAGAGTAGGGATACATGTACCACAATAAACTGGTAAATATACCATGGAATATTATGCAGCCTTAAAGAAAGATGGAAACTTTACCTCTTTTCATGTTTACATGGATGGAGCTGGAACATATTCTTCTTAGCAAAGTATCTTAAGAATGGAAGAAAAAGTATCCAATGTACTCAGCCGTACTATGAAGCTAATTTACAGCTTTCATATGAAGGCTATAACCCAATTATAGCACAAGAATATGGGGAAAGGGGCAAGGGAGGGGAGGGGAGGGGGGAGGATAATTGGTGCGATCACACTTATGGTGCATCTTAGAAGGGTACAGATGAAACTTACTAAATGCAGAATACAAATGTCTTCATACAATAACCAAGAAAATCTCATGAAGGTTATGTCGAACAGTTGGATGAGAATATTTCAGATTGTATATGAAGCCAGCACATTATATCCCACGATTGCACTAATGTACACAGCTATGATTTAATAAAAAAAAAAAAAGAGTAGGGAAATACTGTTTTTTCATAAAATTAAAAATTCTTTTAACTTTTAAAATGTCTTATTTTAAAAATTCAAACAACTGTAGGGTTCGTTTAACGAAGCAAAACTGACAAATCTAAATTGAAATTAACAGGTTCCCTTTATAAAGTTAAATTTTAACAATGTATATGAAAGTGAAGTGTATATAGACATAATTTAGCGTATGAACTTATTCTACTGATCTCAAACATATAAAATAAAACTGTGGGTTTTTTCCTCTCTAATGGTTCAGCTTTGATAGTTAACATTTTTTAATCTATTCCAAGTAATTCTTTGTTACATCAAAAGTTTTTTAAGTTCATCTAGCCAATGGAAAATTACTCGCACTCATAATTTTATCAAAACTCTTACCACATATAAGATTCATGACATATAAGATATATGTAATAATGTTGTTATTGATTGCCAACAATAGTTTCCCACTTCTTTTTCTCATTCAAATATGTACCTATTACTTTTTATATTTCTCTCAAATGCTGTGTGCACACAAGACCATGTATGTCTTCTTAATATTTATGAGTTTCAATTCTAAACTTAATTGTGAAATTATTTGATTAATGTCTATCCCTTCCACTAGACTATAAGCAAGGACAGGAACCAAGTCTCTTTTTACTCATATTTTATCCTCAGTATCTAGCACAGTCTGGCTTAGTGATCAAATAAATATACACTAATTGATAAATGATGTTAACATCAAATGTTGATTGTTTCCTTAACAATTAGGAAATCTCTGTCTGCTATATATAAAAGGGGCCTCAACAAATTGGTGATTGAGTGGAGACAATGCAAAGTGCATCTAAGAAATACAACACTTTTCCTCTTTTTTTATACCATATTTATTTAATCTATGGTTAAAGGTAATAAACTGAAAACAGAGTGTATCTCTTATCAATACCGTATCCAATGAAGACATAATGATCTGCAGAGAAGGGCCATAATATGAACAGAAAGCAATAATGATATAAGGTAACCAACAAACTGATGGCTAAGTCTTCATACTTAATGTGGTCAGATATTGGAACAAAGACAATTAAATTGTACCTGGCACAAATAACAGCACAAAATATGGACAAGTCAATCAATCAATGAAGATTTCTCCTCAAAAAAACTATCTCTTATAGTACCCACCGCATTTTTTTTCTGCACCCAGACTTACACAGATATATACTATACACACACACCCTCACACAGAACAGTATCACAGTAAGAAAATAAGGCCAAAGAGTAAAATTACAAGATTCTAAAGCTGAAAAACATTTTAAATATAAGGACATCCATGAAGTCCTGAAGTCTATGTCCCATATTAAACTTGTGAAACTTATTAAATGCAGAGTATCAATTTCTTTATATAGTGATTAAGAAAATGCCATGAAGGCTATCTCTCACAGTGCGATCAAAATGTTTCTGATTGTATTTGAAGCACATTCTGCCCTATGATTGCACCAATGTACACAACTATGATTTAATAAAATTATTAAAAATATATATATATAGAAACAATTTTAAATTTTAAAAAATCTTTAAGGCAATAATAGCTTCAATCTGATTTTCCTTCACCTATTGTGTAGCT
>CAUYRH010154249.1:0-20096 GCA_963574655.1 Perodicticus potto
CAGCTCACAGGCCTCCCAAGTAGCTGGGACTACAGGCACCTGCAACAATGCCCGACTATTTTTTGGTTGCAGTTATCATTGTTGTTTGGCAGGCCTGGGCTGGATTTGAACCCGCCAGCTCTGGTGTATGTGGCTGGTGCCTTAGCGGCTTGAGCTACAGGTGCCAAGCCTTTCCTTGAGCTTTTAAAGTTCTGTCTGGGGCCGGGCCCAGTGGTACACGCCTGTAATTATTATTTTTTTGCAAGAAGGCACAAGAAGTTTATTTCTTCAGTGAGAAAGGTGACATAAAGTAAAATGATTGTGCCTGTGGCTCAAGGAGTAGGGCCCCATATGCCAGGGGTGGTGGGTTCAAACCCGGCTCTGGCCCAAAAAAACTGCAAAAAAGAAAAAAAGGTAAAATGGCTAAGAAGGAAGATTTACTGGTCTCAATTCCCCAGGTAATATTCAACATCTTATCTAGATGTCACTTGGATTTTATTTTATTTATTTATTTTTTTGAGATAGAGCCTCAAGCTGTCGCCCTGGGTAGAGTGCCTGTGGCATCACAGCTCACAGCAACCTCCAACTCCTGGGCTCAAGTGAGTCTCCTGCCTCCGCCTCCCAAGTAGCTGGGACTACAGGCGTCTGCCAAACATCTGGCTATTTTTTGGTTGCAGCTGTCATTGTTGCTTGGTGGACCCAGGCTGGATTTCAACCCGCCAGCTCAGGTGTATGTGGCTGGCACTTTAGCCACTTGAGCCACAGGAACCCAGCCTAAATATTTTCTTGAAAAATAATCTTTTTTTTTTTGGGACAAAGTCTTACTTTGTCCCACTTGGTAGAGTGCTGTGGTGTCACAGCTCACAGCAATCTCCAGCTCTTGGGCTAGGGCGCTTCTCTTGTCTCAGCCTCCCGAGTACCTAGGACTACAGGCGCCCGCCACAATGCCTGGCTATTTTTGTTGCAGTTGCCACTGCTGTTTTAGCTGGCCAGGGCCTGGTTCAAACTCATCACCCTTGGTATATGGGGCCGGCACCCTACCCACTGAGCCACAGGCGCCGCTCAAAATATAATCTTATATCAATTTCTGTTCCTTGTGGAAAGCGCTCATGTGTAAATGACTGATAACATCTCTGCAGAACAGAATCAATGACATTGCCCAGTCTATGCTATAGATGGTGTGGGATGGAGGAGGCTGAAGACTGCTGGCAGGGAAGGCATCTGTATGGTCTCAAAGTGTCACGATGGTACAGATGCTCTTTCCAGAGTAAAGCAGGTTAAATCCTTGATTGATCTTTTCAAAAGGTAGAACAAATGGATACATTGATTATTAATGTATCCAGTGAAACTTCCTAGCCATAAAAATCAGTCACAAGTTTGGGGATAGAATATTGACTGTTATAGCCACCAAAAACACCTCCTTTCCAGGTGCACTCCGTCAGTAGCAGTATAGGGTTCATCAAGAGGTTTTGAGAATAAGGAGGGATCCCTACAATGACACTTGTGCCACATGCCTCATGACAACGTAACAGAACAGCCATCATAGTGTCAAGCTGACCAACGACCTCAAATGGAAAATCCATACCTCCATCGGTCATTTCTGCTATCACTTCCTGGATGGGCTGCTTGTAGTCTTGTGGGCTGATGTATTCAGTGGTTCACGCCTGTAATTCTAATACTCTGGGAGGCATAGGCCAGTGGTTCAAAACCAGCCTGAGTAAGAGTGAGACCTTGTCTCTAAAAAGATAGCTGGGTGGCACCCATAGCTCAGTGGGTAGGGCACTGGCCACATATACCCAGGCTAGAGGGTTGGAACCCGGCCTGGGCCAGCTAAACAATGACAACTGCAACAAAAAAATAGCTGGGTGTTGTGGCAGGTACCTGTAGTCCCTGTTGGGAGGCTGAGGCAAGAGAATCACTTAAGCCCAAGAGTTTGAGGTTGCTGTGAACTGTGACGCCACGACACTCTACTGAGGGTAACAAAGTTGAGACTCTGTCTCAAAAAAAAAGATAGCTGGACAGTAAGGCAGGGGCCTGTAGTCTCAGCTACTCAGGAGGCTAAGGCAAGAGGATTGCTTGAGCCTAAGAGATTGAGGTTAGATGTGAAGCCTAACAGTTACTTCTAAGGGGCTTTTGAGTGACATGGGGTTGGTTTCATTGCAAATCTAGTTCAATTCCTCTCTGATAAGCCATAGAGCAGTGGTTCTCAACCTTCCTAATGCTGCACCCCTTTAATAGAATTCCTGTGGGTCTCGACCGCCAGGTTGAGAACTGCTACCATAAAGCCTTCCTGAGTACAAAGTTATTCCTATAAACAGCAGAAACTTTCAAGTGCTGTGTGAATCTGAGATTAGATGTTTCCATCCCACATGTTATGTAATCAGTCATCCAAAGTATGCATCTCTGTTGCTCACTTATACATTATAAACTATTACAAAGATCGTCCTTCTATTAGCCAATTTGTCAAATCTTAAAAAGAAACATATGTAGAGTCCTTTTATATTGGGCCCAGGTTCTCTTGATCCTTCCTGTACTTAATTCTAAATCTTCCTCGGGTTAAAAGAAGCATTTTTGGAGACAGGTACTGAGGTGTGTGCCTGTAGTCCCAGCTACTCAGAAGCATAGATACGGGCACGGTGGCTCAACTTTTTTTCTTCTTTTCTTTATTTACTCATAGTTAAGAATAATAAATTATTGTAACAAACATGCAAACATATTGATTTAAAAGTGGGCAAAACTGGCTGGGCACAGTGGCAGGTGCCTGTAGTCCCAGCTACTCAGGAGGCTGAGGGAGGAGGATCACTTGAACTCAGGAGTTCAAGGCTGCAGCGAGCAAAGATCATGCCACTGCACTGTAGCCTGGGTGATAAAGCAGGTCCGTCTTTAAAGAAAACAAAAGGACACACTTTGGATGCTATTTCTGCTTCCCTGGAGTTGGCAACATGTGTAGAAAGACAAGATATCCTGTTACTTGAAGTTGACTGGAATCACCCACTGGCTTGTCAGTGATGCTGTTGTCTCTTAACTTTCTGGTGGTTGTGCCACTGCAAAGGGGGCTGCTATTACTGAAATATACCCCAGTTGCCCTGTGAATTTAAGTGTCTCTCAGTCATCTTCCCCATGTATTTTGGCACCTACCCCAAGTAATCACTGGTTAGATGGACTTGGCTTATTAGACCAAGAGATGAAGTTTCCTTCTCCATCTTAGAACAGATCTTTTGACCTAGTGGGATCCCTAAGGTTAGTAAATATCTTTCCCATGTTACTTTGAAAATTAACTATGTTGGCTTGGCGCCTGTGGCTCAACGAGCTAGGGTGCCAGCCACGTACACCTGAGCTGGCGGGTTTGAATCCAGCCTGGGCCTGCCAAACAATGACGGCTGCAACCAAAAAATGGCCGGGTGTTGTGGCGGGCGCCTGTAGTCCCAGCTACTTGGGAGGCAGAGGCAGGAGACTCGCTTGAGCCTAGGAATTGGAGGTTGCTGTGAGCTGTGATGCAACAGCACTCTAATCCAGGGTGACAGCTTGAGGCTCTGTCTCAAATAAAAAAAAAAAAAAGAAAATTGACCATGTTATTTTTGAATCAATGGGGCCCTTTCACTTGATGGGATTCCAAGGTCGGTAAATATTTTTCCCATGTTATTTCAAATTCATTCCATTATCTTTTTTTTTTTTTTTGTAGAGACAGAGTCTCATTTTGTCGCCCTCGGTAGAGTGCCATGGCATCACACAGCTCACAGCAACCTCCAACTCCTGGGCTTAGGCGATTCTCTTGCCTCAGCCTCCCAAGTAGCTGGGACTACAGGCGCCCGCCACAAGCCCGGCTATTTTTCTGTTCCACAGTTCGGCCGAGGCTGGGTTTGAACCCGCCACCTTTGGTATATGGGGCCGGCGCCCTACTCAATGAGCCACAGGCACCGCCCTCCATTAATTATCTTTGAGCATGTTTTTTCTTACTTGATAGACTCTTTTGTCTTTGCATATCCTCAGATGTGTGGCAGGACCAGTCAGGGGGTAAGAAATGTTAATGCTTTTGTGTACCTGTTGGGTAGCTAGAAGGATACTGCAACTGGAAATTGTCAGCCTGGAGTCAGGGTGGCCTGAGTGTGCTGGGCATAGCACCCATGGTGTCCCCCCAGTCCCGCACTCCCCCAATAAACAGCATGCGGCAGGGCTGTTACAAAGGCGTTTAGTTTATTCTCATCAGTATCACTGATATTCTCATGGTTCACATTTGCCAACACCTCTCCTCTCCTTACAGTAGTTAATGTGCAATCTCACTTGGGGGCCCAGGGAGGGAATAGGGGTTCGGCCCAGGGCAGGGAGGGTGTTGGCACTTCACATGGACAGGGTGGGTAGCCTGTCCCACGTGAAAGAGGTGTGGGTGAGTGGGGGCCAGGGAAGCAGAGCTGGGCCGGGGGATGGGGGGGCCCCAGTCTTTTTCTGATGATTCCCCATTCCTATTCCTTCCTGGCCGCCCAGGGTGAAGGGACCATGCAGCTCAGAGCAGGGCAGGGCAGGGCAGGAAAAGAAGGGAAAAGCAGCAGGCCATCCTGGGTGGAGAGGATGGCAGGGCAAGAGGGGTGGGGAAGCTCCTGGGGTAAGGCACAACCCTGTCTTTGGCTCTCCTGGTGAGGAGTATCCTCCCCTGCACCCCCTGCCCAGACCCTCTCCCCACCTCCACCCTCCCACCCCCCCTAGACCCACACACACAGTCCCGGGAGCCTGGGGCACCTCCTGGGGTCCCTGAAACAAGTGGGCTCTGCCACCCAAGCCAGCGCTCAAAGAAGTAACAGGGGCAAGTCCCACCTGAGGAAGAGGCAGGGAGGAGCAGGCAGGGGCCTCCCCAGGACAAGGGGAGGAAGAAGACCCCCTGGTCCCAGACAGCTGCCCCCCAACACACACTAAGGCCTGGAAGGAGGGAAGAGCCTGGGAATTCCTGCTTCCTTTTGGGGGTCTGACTGGAGGTTCTGCCCACTCCTTACCCCCATCGGGCATAGCTGCTGCCAAGTGACCAGGATATTGTGCTTTGGGAAATCAATGCTGGGGTGGGATGTCAGGCTAGGAGGGCAAGGGAAGGGGAGGGAGGGTGACTAAGGTGCTTGTGCTTTAGCTGGGGGTGTCAACTCCCCCCCCAAGGACAGGTGGTTGGGGGCTAAGGTGCTGAGGCTGGGCCAGGACAGCAGAGCACCAGGACCCAGACACCCCAGACTGACCCCTGCAGCAAGCAGATGTTAGAAGGGACCCCCAGGGCTGCTAGGTCAGGCGGATGGTCTCCAAACCAGACTCAGAGAGTTCAGTAAGGGGCCCTACCTTTTTACAGAGACCACCTAGATGTGATGGGAGATGGGGAAGGAGGACAAGGGCCAGGAACACAACTGTGAGATAGTGAAATGACAACCCATGTGGGGAAATGGTAAGTAGGAAAAAAAGCCCTGCATGTTCACATGTAAAACTAAAAAAATAAAAATATTCTCTGGGCAAGAAAAAAAAATAAAAATAAAAAGGAAAGGTAAGAGAAAATTCTGCAAATAAATCCTACCAATGGAAGTGGGCCTGGCCGTGCCCAGCCCTAGGAGAAGCCATCTGGGCCAATACCTGGGACACCCTTTAAACTGTAGCCCTGTTGGGGGAGTGGGACAAGGGACAAGAGAGGGAGAATCTGGGCAGACCCACAGGAGCCTAGGTGGCGCCTGGGACTGGGGCCCCACCACAGAAACACACACCTACACATGCGCACACATTCAGCCTGCCCCCAGCACCCCCACCCCAGCCTGCCTTCCTCAGCCCAGGCCTGAGGGGAACATTGGACACAGTCCCATTGGTTTGAAAAATAAAAAGGATCTTATACTTCAATAGTTCATTCGCTAAAAAAAGGTTTTAAAAATTATGTACAGGGGGTCGTGGAGGCCTGGAGCCCTGCCGTGGGGTTGGGTGCTGTGAGGAGAATGGAGGGAAGGGGCCCCCTACTGCTTCTTTAAATCTTCATGTCTGAAAGCAAAACTTTTACATACACACACATACACACACACACACACACACACACACACACGCACGCACGCACGCACGCACGCACGTGCGCGCTCTCTGCCAGCCCTGCGCACCTCTCCTAGTCTCTGAGACCCTCCATCTTTCCCCAACAACCCCTTTCCTTAAGACTTGCCTCTCTCGGGCCCCAGAGGACCAATGGGGGATAACAGAGGCAGGGGAGAGGAGAATGGGCACTGGGCCCTCCACCTTAGGTCAGTTGTGCAATTTCTCTGAGCCTCAGTTTCCCCAGCTGTAAAATGGGCAGTCTCCACAGCCTCGCCTACCCCAGCCCCCAGGCACAGGGACAGACGAGGGTGACAGGAAGGCGCTTTTGGAGACGTGGAAGCACTGGGAGGTGGCAGGAGGGGTCCTGAGAACCCCTGGGGGCCCCCCCTCAAGTCCCAAGGGGCTGCAGTGAGGGGCAGAGGCTAAGGAATGCTTCCATGTAGGGCAGTCCAAGGCCTGGGGAGGGGACCTTCCCGAGCCCCTCAGGCCAGCCCCCTCTCCCTGGTGGGCCTGGTGAGTGGAGAGATGATTGCTAGGGGTTAGGGGAGGAGTCAGAACTCCCAACTGCAAGAATGTGTGTTAAAGAAGGCAGCATGGACCTCGGTCACCTGCCCTGGCATCCTCTGTCCTCTCCCACCCGGCTGGCTCGTGTTGGGGGAAGAGGGTAGAAGAGGGGAGGCAGAGGGGCTGGGAGCATGCAGCACCCCCCCGCGGATCCTGGGGAGGGACAGACAGTAGCTCGTGACCAAGATGGTGGGCAGAGGTGTGATGGGAGGGGGAGTGTGCAGCCCGAGGGGAGGGTCCGGTGTGGGTTACTGCAGGCCCTCAGCCGAGGGGCCTGCCTCGCCCTCATGGCCAGCTGTCTCAAAGCCATGTTCCACACCCATCATGTCTGGCTCTATCTTGCCCACGCCCATCATGTCTGGCTCTATCTTGCCCACGCCAATCATGTCTGGCTCTATCTTGCCCACGCCAATCATGTCTGGCTCTATCTTGCCCACGCCCATCATGTCTGGCTCTATCTTGCCCGTTTCGCTGATGAAGGTGGTGTAGGCATCACCCTCGGTCTTGAGCACCTTGAGCTTGGGCATCCAGCTCTTGCGCACGACGCGGCGGGCGTTGGTGCACATGTCGGCCGCAATGGCATTCATCTCACTCTCCTTGAAGTTTGGGGCGAAGTTCTGGCAGTAATCTATGTAGGCAGGGTAGGGAAGGTGGCTCAGACACAAGTGGCGTGGCCATGACACAAGTCTGACTGGTCTCCCATGAGACCACCCATTCCCTACCATCTGTGACCTCCCCCTCAGAGAGGAGACAACTGAGGCCAGCACATGGGACTTCAAACCACAGACCAACATTTCCTGTTCCCAAATGCCTGAGTTTGGCCACATGTAGGGATATGTGGGTTTTGATGTGCTAGCAACACATTCTTGAACAATTGGGATCATTTGCCAGAATTTAGTAACTGGAAGAGTCCATATGGGAACCTAGACTCATTCCAACAGGTGGCTGAAACCATCTGGCATGGTGGTGGCCCCTTTTGGCAGGCTCCGTCAGCCGCTTCATCCCTCCCATGACCTCCCTGAGTTTGAGACCCTTCTGACCTCCCTTTAGCACCCCTGTCACCCACACACAAAGAAACCTCCAAACAGTCACAGCCCTCTTCCCACCAAGCCTATACTGAGTCTCGGAATCCTTAATGTGAAACGACACCCATCCATCAGGGCCAACACTGGAGAAAAACAATCTGCCTGCCTGGCCCTCACTCCCAAAGTATGGACACTCACACTTGACAGCATGAAGGACACGGCTATCCAGTGGCTTGCGGGTGGGGTTGTTGCTAGAAGAGCGGATGCCGGTGCCACAGCTGTTGGCCAGTGTGTTCCTGGGGGCAGGGTGGGGGCACAGAGGTACTCAGTAGTGGTGGCAGTGATAAGGAGCACAGAGCAACCCCACTACCCTTCCCCAGGGCTCTGACAAGGGCCTCACCGGTCAAAGAAGGCAGCCAGGAGCCGCCGCAGCAGGACCTTGTGCCGTGTGCCTGCACTGACGTGGCAGTTCATGAGCTGTGCCCTTGTGATGTACACGTTGGTACCTGGTGAGGGTAGGCCAGAGGATGGCTCAGAGCGCCCTAAACAACCACACCCACCATGAGGCTACACCATGACATGGGCCCACCCCCCTTCTCAGAAGCCCTGAGACTCCTCTGTTGGGCTCTGGGTCCCCACATTTTGCCCCAGATCATCTTCCTCTCCCTTAGGGCAGTCAAGTGAGGCTCCTAGGGACTCCCTCTGCCTGCCATCACTCAGGAAAGGTCAGAAAGAGTGGTGTCACCACTTATGGGACTGCTGTGTGTGCCAAGTCCTGTTGTGAGCCTGGTACAACCACCTGCATGGTGTAGGGACCTTGACTGTGGCCAGCTATCGAGTAATGAGGAGTGGAGTCTCATAGCCATCCACTGTGACCTCAAGGCCCTTTTTTTTTTTTTTTTTTAGACAAATTCAAACTCTGTTGCCCTGGCCAGAGTGCTATGCCATGATAGCTCACAGCAACCTCAAACTCTTGGGCTCAAGAGATCCTTTTGCCTCTGCTTCCCAAGGAGCTAGACTATAGGTGCTCACCACAGAGCCTAGCTAGTTTTTCTATTTTGAGTAAAGACGGGGTCTCACTCTTGCTCAGACCGATCTCTTAACTCCTGAGTTCAAGAAATGCACCCACTCTAGCCTCCCAAAGTACTAGAATTACAGGTGTGAGCCACCAGGCCCTGCTCTCATTTTTCTATTTTTGATAGAAACAGGGTCTCACTCTTGCTCAGGCTGGTTTCAAATTCCTGGCCTCAAGCAATCCTCTTGCCTCTGCCTCCCAATGCACTAGAATTAGAGGCAAGAGCTATTCATCCAGCCAAATTCTTAACAGCTATGGTAGTTAGCCTTCATCCTACTCTGTGAAGTAGCTAATCTACCTGCCTGTGGTCAAACAAAAATAGCCAAACCCTGAGCTAGAAATCTAGAGGTATGTCTTTGATTTGTATCAACTCACCTAATGCTGCAGCCATCACAGTACTGAGGCAGCTGCAGCCCTAGGACAGTGGTCAGGGCACCAGCTCCTCATCAGTCACGCAACTCAGCCCAGCTTAGAATGCACTGAGGCCCCAGGCAGTGAAGCAGGGAGATCCTGGGACGAAGCTGGCTGGCTCACCTGTTACCAGCTCCAGCTTCTCGGAGGGGTCGCCCTCATCATAGAGCTTGAGGTGGCAGCGGTTGCCAATCTGGTTGATGAGCTCAGTGGGGAGAGAGGCCAGGTCTTGCCGTACCCGGATGCGATTACGGGATTCAGGGGTCACCTGCTCAGGGAGGGCCTCTACCTTCTCAGCTGTGGAGGAAAAGTGGTATGCACGTGTCAGGGGGAGGGGATGCCAGGCCTGGGGTTGGGGCGTGGGAAGCCGGGACACGCCGCACCTGTCTGGCTGACGTTCATCATGCTGTACATGGTGTACATGTTGCAGATCTGTCGGTATTGCTCGTCTGTACCCTCCTCGCCCCCGTCCTCCTCCTCGTCCTCCTCATTGTGGTAGGAACTAGGGCTATCGCTGGTGTAGGCGCTCGAAGTGCCTGGGCTGGTCCGCTCTGATGTGCTGAGCCCGATCACCACGCCCCCAGTGGCCCCACTGGCTGGCTGCCCAGCCCCAGCCCCGGCCCCGGCCCCAGCCCCGGCCCCAGCCCCAGCCCCTGATGCTGCTACCACCACTGCTGCCACCCCAGTGGGCTGGGCTGCTGCCACCACTGGGGCCTGCTGGTGTGGCCGACTGGCAACCAGGTCTAGCGTAGAAAACTTGGCCATCTTGCGGCTCCCGTTGCCGCTGCCTCCAGCCTCCTTCTGGCTGCTGTCCCACAGCCGCTTTGCCACAGGCGTGCACTGCACAGAGTCCGATTCCTGCTGCTCCGTCTTGACCCGTGACACAAGGGACAGAGGGGTGCTACAGGCCGGCCAGCCTGACGTCTGCACCACAGGGCTTTGGGGCTCGGACCATGGGGCCTCTTCGGCGTGCAGGCCCTGGGAGTCGCAGCTTGGGGAGCTCACCTTGAGGAAGAATTCAGTGCCCTTCTCCATGATCTCCTGGATCTGTAGGAAGCCAGCTGTGTACATGAGCAGAAACTGGTCACCCACGTTCATGCTCAGCCGGCCTGTGTAGCAGAAGCTAAGGATCTGCTGGAAAGACTGAGGCTGCACAGCCGCCGGCAGTTCCACCACTGCGCTGCGGCTACTGTTGAAGAGGTCCCGGAAGTAGGAGCTGCTGGCGGCCAGCACAGCCCGGTGGGCCTTGAAGGCATGGCCTTTGACCACCACAGACACATCACAGTACAGGCCTTGCAGCCGCTGCTCATTGAGGCACTCCAAGATGCTATTGCCGAAGTTTGGGATCTCCATCTGCAGCGTCTGTGCCATGGCGGCAGCTGCACGGGATACAGGGAGAGACAAAAGGACTGGGTCAGGGTCCAAACACTGGGGCTGCCTGGCCCTGCCCTCAGATCTCCCCTGCTGGAGGGACATCCACACAGTGCAATTTGTCCTTGCCATACTAATCAGAGTCCCAGAGCCCCTCCAACTCCTTCTGTCCTGGTAGGGACCAGCTTTCATAAGGTACTGTCAAATCAGCTAAGCCAGGTATAGACCACAGTGGCTACATGCTGTCCCTTGCAGAGAGATGGGCAAAGGCATATATCCCCATGTGTAACTGAGTTCACCTAAGAGATTGGAAGGGTGGCTAGGATGTAGTGAGTGGCTGTAAGCTCAAGCCAGTGATAACTACTGCCACGTGCCTAGGGTACCTTTGCAGCACACTAGCCTGGAAATGCCAAGAAGGCAGGTCACCTTACCATGCACCAGCGTTCACAGTGCCCAGCACATGAGCTTTAATCACCATTTACTGAATGACTGCCACTAAGCTAGATAGAATCAAAAATTTGATGATGTGAAGGCTATGTTAACCAGTTTGATGAAAGCATTTCAAATTGTACATAAAACCAGCTCATTGTACCCCCTAACTGCATTAATGCACATAGCTATGATTTAATAAAAAAAAAAGAAAAAGTTGATGAGGATGACCTTGCTTATAGGAGTGTCAGATGGTGCAATCCCCTTGGAAAACAGTCTGATAGCTCCACAAATGGTTAAACACAGTTACCATGTTACCTAGCAATTCTACTCCTAGGATTTATGCCTGAGAGAAATGAAAACATTTGTTCACCTAAAAACCTGTGTGCAAATGTTCTCAACAGCACTATTCACAATAGCTCAGAGGTGGAAACAATCCAAATGTTCTATCCACGGATGAATGGATAAACAAAATGTGGTAAATCCATACAATGGAATATTATTGAGCCATAAGAGGAAACAAATTCTGACACACGCTAAAACATGGATGTCCCTGGAAAACATTATGCAAAGTGAAAGAAATCAAGACAAAGGACCACATAGTTTATGGCCTCATTTATATGAAACATCAAGAACAGGCAAATCCATACAGATAGAAGGCAGATTAATGGTTGACAAGGGCTGGGGAGAAGGGAGAATGGGGAGGGCTAGGGAAAGCAAAAGTGTATGGGTTTATTCTTTTTTTGTTGTTTTTTTGTAGAGACAGAGTCTCACTTTATCGCCCTCAGCAGAGTGCCGTGGCGTCACACAGCTCACAGCAACGTCCAACTCCTGGGCTTAGGCAATTCTCTTGCATCAGCCTCCCAAGTAGCTGGAACTACAGGCGCCCAGCACAGCGACCGGCTATTTTTCTGTTTTGCAGTTCGGCTGAGGCCGGGTTTGAAACCGCCACCTTCAGTATATGGGGCCGGCGTCCTACTCGATAAGCCACAGGCGCCACCCGGGTTTATTCTTGATGTAATGAAAAATCTTCTAAAACTGACCATGGTGGTAGTTGTACAATTCTGTAGATAGCCTACAGACCACTGAACTGTACACTTAAAATGGGTGAACTGTATGATGTGTGCATATCAATAAAGCTATGGAAAAAGAGGGAGGGAAGGAAGAATTAATTTGTTCAGGGAGCCACCCTTTGCCCTCACACATGCTAAAGGGGGCCACACAGTGAGGGGCCTAGCCAAGGGAAAGGGGGTCAGGCAAGCTTCTGCATAAGAGTCTGGGCTGCCTCTTCCCGGAAGAACTGGCCAGGCAGGATGATGGGAAGGCTGTGTCCCACACTCTTGGGCAGTCACTGAAGGGTTTTAAAGGAAGGAGTGACCTTACACATCCCATCACTAGGGTCTCAGAAGAGCAGGTTCCTAACCTGGACAGGGTGGGGAGGAAAGGGATTCCCTGAGTAAGAGGATCCTGAGCAGTGGCTCCAGCTGGCCAGCAGGAAAAAGATGTACCCAGTAGGTGCAAAGAGCCTGGGACAAGAATGAGCCTAAGCTTTTTTTCCTTTACTCCCACAGTTAACTTTCCTGCATCTTTCACTGTTTCCTCATTCATTAGCAACTCCATTCAGAGCTGCTGCTGTGGGATGGGCACTAGGAAAACAGGGAATACTTGGCCCTGACATGCTAACACTCAGATCATTCTAAAATTGGCTGCTATGATGAACAGAAGTGGCATGTGCCCAAGGACTCAGAGGTATATCTTGGGGTCAAGTTGAGTCCTGGCTCCAGCACTGACCTACTCCTGAAACCAGAACCCCAAATCTTTGTCCATTTTGAAATTGAACACTA
Source organism: Perodicticus potto (assembly GCA_963574655.1). Taxonomy (NCBI): domain Eukaryota; kingdom Metazoa; phylum Chordata; class Mammalia; order Primates; family Lorisidae; genus Perodicticus; species Perodicticus potto. The sequence goes on from CAUYRH010154249.1 coordinate 12,735, forward strand.
ACCTGACCCTATGAATGCAACCCATACTCACAGAGCCAGTACTACGCAAAGACCATGGAGCAAACATGGGCCCTAACTCTCCCTGCACACAGGGTAAGGGAGAAGCCAATGCACCCCCAGCATGAGCTCCTGGAATCCTCTTAGTGAGACTTCAGGACTGGTTTCATATTGCCAGTTCTCAGCTGGGAATACTGAGGCCATGTGGAAGTTAAGTAATGTCCTGAGGTCACTGACCCTTACTGAAGGTCAAGATTCAATCCAGAATCTGTCTAGACACCACAGCCTGTGATTGCCCTCAGCTGTATCCTCCCCCTACTCAAAATCTCTGTCTCAACCACACACACAAATAACACCCTAGGGTAATCAGAGAGGGGAGGCAGGATCTGGAATTCCCAGACATAAGGCATCATAAATTTCCTTCCAGGAGCCCAAACTCAGAGCTGGACAAGTCAAAGAGGCAAGAGAAACCAGTGTATCACATGGTAATCAAAGGACAGAGCCCAGAGAACCCACTTTAGGGGTCCTGACACCTCCCGGGGCTGCCAAACTAAAGCCACCCTCCACCCCCATACTGAGGCCCAAATGACAAGGATCAAGATGGTCAAGGAACCAAGATAGGATAGGTGTGCAATGTAGCGAAAGCCCCTCACCTCTCTGTGCCTCAGTTTACTCATCTGAAAGAGAGGACTCATCCATCCAACCCACCCTGATGAACTGCATCCTCCTCTGTGCAAGGTGCTGGGGACACAGCCAGGAACAGCATCAGCTATGCTCAGCCAAGGCTCACTGTCTAGTGGGGAAACATGAGAAATGATTTAGTTATAGTTGGGGTGAGTGTGTCACAAAGTGGCCAATCTTGGTGGTATGGGCCACTAAAGGACGAACAGGAGCCGGGGAGGTGGAGAGAACACCCCTGGGCAGGAAAGTATCAGGTGCCATAAGGAGACCCAAAGGAGGCGGTTATGGCTAGAGGATAGCGCAGGGGAGCACGGCTGTTGGGAAGAGGGCACAGGCATCGTTGGGAATGAGCAGTAGGAGGCTTAGAGTTAGCGGGAACCGTGGGGAGGGCAGCTTTAAGGATTTTATATAGAGTCATCCATGCAAGAGGACTGTCAACTCCATGAAAGTAGGCATCATGACCAGTTTTGTTCAAGATCAGTTTCTTGGCAATAGATGCTTAGTAAATATTTGTAAATAGGTTAAAGAACAATGCAGAGAGAGACTGAGTGTGAGAGAGAGAGAAAGCATAAGGTAGGAACAAACGACCTGAGTTCGGTACATGGTAGCTGGTGGGGAGGGGGTCAGAAGCTGTGCAGTGGGGACACAGACATTTCCAGGGTTGCAGAGGGCATTCCTTGGGGTCCCACTTACTTCATTTGGCATGTTGGGTACTGCTGCAGACACTCTCTGTGAGTTACCTAAGCATGTGAGGCAGCCTCCGAATTGGGGCTCTAGGGTGCGGACCACATTGCTGCCTTGCCTGGTCCCAGGGAGCTATCTGGTGCAAGGCACACAGTCAGCACTCAGCAATGGGCACTGTGAGGTTCTGGGACAACAGGAGGTAAAAGAGATGCAGGGCCCAGGTGCCCTCCTAAAGTCAAGAGCCAAAACAATGTCCAGGCTAGAGTCCCCTATGCCTCCTGTACTTCAGCTTCAGAGCCTGGCACCTAGAGCTCTGGAGCCTTCTATTAGCAAATTAGGGGGCAGAAGGAGCAAGTGAGGCAAACCTAGCCACAGAACACCCCCACCCCCACACTGCTGGGGACCCAGGAGTGGGAAAGGTGTGTCTGTGAGCTGCTAGACTGGAATGCTATTCTGTCTCCTTCCTTCATGGCCTTGCTAGGATTTGAGGTGTGAGATGGAGCAAGGCGGTAGACAGCCCTGGGAATGCAGTGAGGGGCCTGCACAGACCCACCCCAAAGTACCCCTCTATCCCTTGCGGACTGCCCCAAACCTGTCCAGACTCAGGGTAACAACTGCCTTGGATGGCAAGCCCTTCACCCCTGCCAGTCCCAGAAGGGAGCAGCTATGATTGGGCTCCCAGAAGAAACAGGTCTCAAGCAGCAGGTCCCTGGCTGGGTCACTTACTGGTTGGGTCAGGGGTGGGGCTGAGCCCCCAGAGCAGCTGCCTCTGCTCCCCCCAGACCTGGTGAAACATACCCCTCAGTCTGGCACTCAAGCCCTCTACCTCACCCACTTTGGACTCAGGCACAGAGCAAGCACCTCCCTCCACTGAAGCCAGGCCTTTGCCAAAGTTGTACACCCAGCTTGGAGTCTTGCCCTCCTCTACCCTCAGCTACTCGCTGCTCTGAGAACATGAAGACCCACTTAACCATTCTCAAGGGCAGTAAACCACATCAGAATCATCTCTCCTCAGATCTCAGTGTATCAGTCCCTGCTGCAGGGGAGGGGCAGCAGGGGACCCTCCCAATACCACTAGTCCTGGTCTCTGGCACAAGTGGGTCTCTCAGTGGGATTCAAGGGCACAAGACACGGTTTCCACAACCTCCCAATAGTCAACAAATATTTGCCAAGTCCCTGTCTGTGGCAGGCTGAGACTTAGAAGGCCCTGTCTCTGGAATGCATGATCTGGTGGCAGGGGGTACATGGCCATTCATCTATGGTCACACAGATCAATTTGGAGCACATGGGGGAATCTGGCCTTGCCTGGAGGGAGGGTTCTAATGGAGCTGAGATCTGGGAGGGGCAGCGATGGAAAGCGCTCTCACTTCTGGGGAATTGTGCCCAGTCTCAGGGCTTTGCTATAGACTGAATCATGTCCTTGCCTCAAATTTATAGGTTGAAGCCCTAACACTCAATGTTCTTATATTTGAAGATAGGATCTTTGGGAGATACTTAAGGTTAATCAAAGTCATAAAGGTAGAATCAAGAAGGCAGCCATCTACAAGCTGGGAAAAGAGCCCTCACCAGAACCTGACCCTGCTGGCATCCTGATCTCAGAATGCCAGCCCCCAGAACTGTGAGAAAATAAAGACCTGTGGTTTAACCGACCCAGTCTGTAGTATTTTGTTGTGGCAGCCTGAGAGGTAATACAGACTTATCATTCATTCACCATCACCTACTCCACTGGAGCTTCTGAACCAGACCTCCTTGTGAATGCTAGACTCACACAACCAACCTGTGGACACCTCCATTCAACACATCCAGGACTGAGCTCATTGTTCCCAAATCTAATTCTTGTCACACCTTCACCCACTTCAGCCTTCCTCACTCAAATCTTTGGATTCACCCTTGACTTCTTTAAAACCACTCTACAGAGCAATGTCTGTGGCTCAGCGGGTAGGGCACCGGCCGCAGCCAAACTGCAACAAAAAAATAGCCGGGTGTTGTGGCGGGCGCCTGTAGTCCCAGCTACTCGGGAGGTTGAGGAAAGAGAATCGCTTAAGCCCAGGAGTTGGAGGTTGCTGTGAGCTGTGTGTATGGCATTCTACCGAGGGCGATAAAGTAAGACACTGTCTCTACAAAAAAATAAACAAACCATTCTGCAACACCTTGACCTCAACTGACACTGCTGAGTCCCTACAATGCTTTTTTGGGGCCCCTGAAGGTCTGGTCCTCACTGCTCCCAGACCTTCTAGGGTGGGAATGCGTCCCCGAGAACAGCCAGTCTCAGAAATCTCTTCCCAACACCAATGCCTTAGGTTGCTCTCCCACCCCTTTGACTTCTTGGCACTTCCTATGATCTAGCAAACTGGAGGTCCCCCTCACCCCACCAGCTTCCCTAGGGCAGATAATTTGCCTGTGTAGCTCCTTGCTGTGTCCCCTGCCCCTAGGACTGGACCAAGCACACAGTGTGCTCTCAGTTGTTTGTAGAATGAATGAATGATTCTTTCCAATCTTACTCCCTTTTGGGTGCCACAGCAACAAGGGAGTGAAGCTCAGAAGCAAGATCTGTGGCTGGGCAGACATGTCTTTCTCTGACAGTTGCCAAGGTGAGGCTGGTGGTGGGGGTGCAGTCAGGGTCCCACTTGAGGCTCAATATCACTGAATTTCAAATTCCTAACTCATATTGCTGTTGGAGCATGCTGTGTATGGGGGGATGAGGTGGGGTGCAAGAAGAACGATTCATGGGAATAGAAGCTACCAGTTCTTTCTTTGGTAAGAGAATTCTGGACAGAATTCTCTAGCCAGCAGAGGCTGGAGCAATAGATTTGTTCTCCATGAGTAATTATTCAACTGACTTTCCAGGGAAGCTCTGAGATGGCCACTGACATGTGCCATGGTCTGAATGTTTGCACTCCTCCAAAATTCATATGTTGAAACCCTGATAATATTAAGAGGTGGGGTCGGCTCGGCGCCTGTGGCTCAGTGGGCTAAGGCGCCAGCCACGTATACCTGAGCTCGCGGGTTCGAATCCAGCCCGGGCCGCCAAACAACAATGACGGCTGCAACCAAAAAAAAAAAATGGCCGGGCGTTGTGGCGGGCGCCTGTAGTCTCAGCTACTTGGGAGGCAGAGGCAAGAGACTCGCTTGAGCCCAGGAATTGGAGATTGCTGTGAGCTGTGATGCCACAGCACTCTATCCAGGGTGACAGCTTGAGGCTCTGTCTCAAAAAAAAAAGAGGTGGGGTCTAGGGCAGCACCTGTGGTTCAGTGGGTAGGGCGCCAGCCCCATATACCAAGGGTAGCGAGTTCAAACCCAGCCCTGGCCAAACTGCAACAAAAAATAGCCGGGGCGTTGTGACGAGTGCCCGTAGTTCCAGCTGTTCGGGAGGCTGAGGCAACAGAATCGCCAAGCCCAGGAGTTAGAGGTTGTTGTGAGCTATGATGCCACAGGCACTCTACCGAGGACAATAAAGTGAGACTCTTGTCTCTTAAAAAAAAAAAAAAGAGAGGTGGGGTCTTTGGGAGGTGATTAGGTCATGAAGGCAGAGATGAACGGATTAGTGTGCTTATAAAAGAGGTCCAGGGGACCTTGTTTGTCCCCTCCACCATCCATAAGGAACAACCCCTCACCACACAATAAATCTGCTGAAACCTTGATCTGGGACTTACCAGTCTCCAGAACTGTGAACAATACATTTCTGTTATTTATAAATTACCCTACTCTAAGGTACTTTGTTATAACAGCCCAAATGGGTGAAGACATGTAAACATGTAAACTTCAGTAAAGAGAAACCATCAACTCCAAGTGTAACGTGAGGCAAAGGCCCAGAAAGCCTTATAGTCCTTTATCCACAGAGAAGGAGGCAGCCAGATCCTGTCTGACCCAGAACCACTCAGACTCTTAGGCAATAATGCTAAGGTAACCTAAGCAAATGTTTTGTTTAAGTCCTTCTATCATCTCTGTGTGTATACTTATGTACGCACGTGTGTGGGGGAGGGAGAGAGGAAAAGAGAGGGAGAAAGGGGGAGAGAGAGAGACAGACAAAGGGGGAGAGAGGGGGAGAGATATACACTGTGTTGCCCAGGCTGGAGGAGAGTGGCATCAACATAGCTCATTGCAGCCCCAAATTCCTGGCTCATGTGATCCTTCTGCCTCGTCTCCTGAGTAGTGGGATAACACCCATGTGCCATGATGCCCAGCTAATTTTTCTATTTTTCTGGTAGAGATGGGATCTTGCTATGTTGCCAGGCTGGTCTCTCACTTCTGGCCTCAAGTAATCCTCTTCCATCAGCCTCCTAAAGTGCTAGGATTACAGGTGTGACCCACTGTGCCCAGCCAGCATCTTTATATTTTTTAATTCCATGCAGTTAAGTCTTTTTCCCCCTGAAAGGCTGTCATTAAGTCCATGGTGGATAATAGGATTAGTAACAGTCACCCCCCACTCAGGCTGCACCTACTGTGCACCAAACTGGAGAGAGTGCAGACCAGGTTCACTGCACTTTTTCCTTTTGACAGTTTCTGAGGAAGAAATCAGCTTTCCTCCCATATTATGGGTGAGAATGAGGCCCAGAGAAAGAGGTGAAGCCAGAGGCCAGTACAATGCCGATGTTGAACAGCAGGCCCTTGTTTATACAGGCAGGTTGTGAGGCAGCTACACTAGACTCATTTTACGGATGAGAAAACTGGTGCTCAGAAAAGCAAGTCAGAGGTGGGATGGGAAACCAGGACAGGTCAAGTCCAGAGATCTTCACCCTCACTGGGCAGGTCCTCTCCAGATGTTACTGTTGGCTACCTGGGGGCCCCTCCTTAGGATCTCAGGTCATCTTTAAGGATCAGACTGGGATGTTGCTCTTTCTGACCCCCAAGGCCACCTGCTTTCACATAGTCTCCTGCAGCTATTCCAGCTATTCCACAGCCCTCCTCCCCCAACTGCCATCTCTAGGAATGAGCAGTCTCTGCCTGACGCCTCTCCCTCTTCCCACTCCCTCTTCACAGCCCTCAGCAATCTGGCCTCTCCTTCATATAAGGGGCAGCTCTCCTCCATCCATCCTCCCGGAGCTGCTGGCCCCAACTACAAGCCCACCTTTCCTATATCCCACTCCCTGTGTGTGTTCATATCCCAAAGACATAGTAGCAGCAGACAAGGGGGGAGGGAATATCAAGGGCAAAGGTCCTGAGGTGTCATTCCTGCAACATACAAAGGAGGCAGGTGGGGCTGGATGTAGGGTGATCACATTGTGGATGGAGCCTGGCTAGCTGTGCTAGACCATGCAGGACAAAAAATTTTGCCTCTTGGGGAAGTGGGGGAGTGGCAACACGGCCTTGCCTTGCTGTCAAGGCTGGCGTACAAGCACAAGCACAAGCACAATTATGGCTCACTGCAGGCTCAAGTGATCCTCCTGCCTACGAAGAGGCTGGGACTATGTTGACATATGCCACCATACCTGGCTAATTTTTTTTTTTTTTTTGAGACAGAGCCTCAAGCTGTCAGCCTGGAGAGAGTGCCATGGCATCACAGCTCACAGCAACCTCCAATTCCTGGGCTGAAGCGAGTCTCTTGCCTCCGCCTCCCAAGTAGCTGGGACTACAGGCACCCGCCACAACACCTGGCCATTTTTTGGTTGCAGCCATCATTGTTGTTTGGCAGGCCCGGGCTGGATTCCAACCTGCCAGCTCAGGTGTACGTGGCTGGCGCCTTAGCCCGTTGAGCCACAGGCGCCGAGCCACCTGGCTAATATTTAAAAAACATTTTTTTAGGGCGGCGGCTGTGGCTCATCGAGTAGGGTGCCAGCCCCATATACCGAAGGTGGTGGGGTTCAAAACTGGCCTTGGCCGAACTGCAAAACAGAAAAATAGCCGGGCGTTGTGGCGGGCGCCTGTAGTCCCAGCTACTCAGGAGGCTGAGGCAAGAGAATCGCCTAAGCCCAGGAGTTGGAGGTTGCTGTGAGCTGTGTGATGCCACAGCACTCTACTGAGGGCGATAAAGTGAGACTCTGTCTCTACAAAAAAAAAAAA
>CAUYRH010154251.1:0-45475 GCA_963574655.1 Perodicticus potto
CCCCCACCCCCCCGCGGCCCTCGCGGCCCGCGCCAGTGTGGGTGTGTTTTCTTTCTTTCTTTTTTTCAACTTTTTCCCCTTAGATTTTTCTTTACACTTTTTGTCTTCATTTTTCTCATATAAATATAATTCACTCTTGTGGAGTCTTGTGGTTGAGTCTCTGGGGTTCTCTAAGATCATATAGTTGGCAAAGAGGGAAAGTTTGACTTACTTGGACCCCATTTGGATGCCCTTTATTTCCTTCTCTTGCATGATTGTATTGGCTAGAACTTCCAGCACTACGTTGAATACTAGAGGTGATAGAGGACAAATTGGTTCTTTTAATTTTTTTTTTTTAATTCTGCTTTCAATTTCAGTTGTCTTTCACTCATTTTAGTCATTTTAGTTTGAAGGGTTTTTATGTTTTTTTTTTTCTTTCTTCCTTTAGCAATTCTCTTGCCCTTTGCCTCCCAAGTAGCTGGGATTACAGGCACTCCCCACAACACCTGGCTTTTTCTTTCTTTTTTTTTTTTTTTTTGGTAGAGACATGGTCTCATTCTGGCTCACTCCAGCTCATGCTGGTCTTGAACCTCTGAGCTCAGGCCATCCACCCATGTCAGCATCCCACAGCGCTAGGACTATAGGCGTGAGCCACCACACCTGGCCAAGTTAGTCTTTTTAAAAAAAATTAATAAATAAAATAGATAAACCTGTGGCCAGACTAAGTAGAAACAGAAAAGGAGAATCTCTAATAACCTCAGTCAGAAACAATAAAGGTGAAATAACAACAGATGCCACAGAGATAAAGAGATTATCTCTGAATACTACAAGAAACTCTATGCCTAGAAATTTGATAACGGGGAGGAAACTGATCAATACGTGGAATCATCCCCTTTCCCTAGACTTAACCAAGAAGAAATAGATCTCCTGAGCATACCAATTTTAAGTACTGACATCAAAGAAACAGTATAAAATCTCCCAACAACAAAAGAAATGCCACGGTCCAGATGGCTTCACACCAGAATTCTATCAAACCTTCAAAGAAGAGCTTATACCCATTCCATAGCAACTATTCCAAAAAAATGAGAAGGAATCTAACCCAACATGCTCTATGAAGCAAACATCACCCTGATAACAAAACCAGGAAAAGACCCAACCAAAAAGGAGAATTAAGACCAATTTCACTAATGTATATAGATGCAAAAATTCTCAATAAATTTCTAGCCAATAGATTACACCTTCTCACTAAAAAAGTCATACATCACAATCAAGTAGGTTTCATCTTAGGGTTGCAAGGCTGGTTTAACATATGCAAGTTCAAAAACATAATCCACCATATCAAGAGAAGCAAAAACAAAAACCATATGGTCCTCTCAATAGATGCAGAAAAAGCATTTGATAAAATTCAGCATCCTTTTCTAATCAGAACTCTGAAGAATATAGGCACAGGTTGTACATTTCTTAAATTGATCAAAGCCATCTACAACAAACCCACGGCTAATATTATACTGATTGGAGTTAAACTGAAAGCTTTGCTACTTAGAACTGCTCAAGATTTCTTAACAAATGACATAACAACAACAACAACTATATATATATGTATATATATATAGTATATATACGAGAGAGAGAGAAGTGAGCTACATATATACATATATGTGTGTGTGTGTATATATATATATATAGAGAGAGAGAGAGAGAGGGAGAGAGAGAGGGAGAGAGAGAGAGAGAGAGACAGACAGACAGGGTCTCACTATTGTTGCTCAGGCTGGTCTTGAACTTTGGCCTCAATCATCCTAGCTCACTTAATATTTTAATCTGTGGCATCTCTATCTAGATATCATTGCTTTACTCCACTTAAAATACTATTATAAAAGTTTGAAAGGAATAATGCTATTTTAACACAAAAACCTTGGTGCTAGAGGAAAATATATCCACAAGAACAACAGAGCTCAATTAGATTTTAATGCTGATTAACTCTTAATAATAAGACAGTGGATTTTGCCAGACTTAAAATGTTTGTGGTGGGGAGAATCAGAAATGTGTTGGTGGGAGGGGAAAGGAATAAAAGAGAATAAAATTATCTTTTAATGATTTGGTGGAAACCTATGAGGAATAATATTTCAATACTTAGCCTTTTTGCCATAAGGTTAGCCAAGACAAACATATTTGAATAGCTCTCACACTGAAAATTGTCTCAAGAGGTGATCCCTATCAGATTTCATTGTAGCAGTAATATGAACTAAATCCAAACTAAATAAAGCATATTGATACATAGAACCATGAGCTAAATTAAACTGGAATCTTATAACACTTGGAAAAGAGAAGAAAAGATCCAAGGAGAACAAGAAGAGAGTAACAAACATAAGATCATTGAAACGATATAAATACAGGATTTAATCAATACAATTGAAATTTTTCTAAGGCATAACTGTTTACACAGAAGATCAAGGCCAAAATGATCCCAAGGAAAAGGGCTTACAGACAAGTCTAAAAAGGCATTTTTCATATAATGAAAAAGGGGGTTAAAGTGCTTTGTTTCAGAATCCCAAACAACTGATAGAAATAGAATATGAAGCAACAAATCTTTAACTTGTTATCATTGCTACTTGGGGCTTCAATCAGAACTGTTTAATAACTATGGAGAAATGACTCTGAAAAACGTTGAAGTATAAGAAGAAAGTGAAAACTGTGCTTAGAATCTACTTCTCCAGCCTTCTCTAGTAAAATGGCAGGAAAACTATATAAAAATTCAACTGAAATACCTGGATGGAACTGGAACACATTCTTCTTATTAAAGTATCTCAAGAATAGAAGAAAAAGTATCCAAACTACTCAATAATATTATGAAACCAATATACAACTACCTACAAATTCATACGAATGATAAAACACAACTATAGTCTAGAAAGAAGGAGGGAAGAGGAGAGAGGGAGAGGTGCGGGGAGAGGCTGGGAGGAGGGAGGGTACTTGGTGGGACCTCACCTAATGTGCACAATGCAATGGTACCTTTCAAAGAGTAGAGTATAAAATGTCTCACCACAACAAATAAGTGAGGTGATGGTTATGTTAATCAGTTTGATGTACACATTCCACATTGTATATCAAATCAGCATACTGTACCCTGTAAATGCATTAATGTACACAGTTATGATTTAATAATAAATAAATTATTACTGTTTTTAGGATAGTTGTTGAAAGAAAGGATCATTTTCCAGGTGACTGTAAGAAGTAGGCAAAATATAACATATTTGGAAACTTGATGGGGGGAAGGAGAATACCGATTGCTGTAAGACATCTTAGCAACATGCAAGCAAGGAGTCCCTAAAGTATCTCTGCCTTTGAGCCCTTCAACTGTCTTCTTATTGGCATACCACATGACTATGTCACCTAAATTGACATTCCCACACTTTCTTCTTCATTCTGGCTCAGAAGGAAAGCAATATTTATTTCTGACCCTTTCCTTGCCATTGAAAACCTAGGTCCACAGTTGAGTCCACTGAATAGCAACACATAATGCATGAATTTGGGGATGAAAGTAAGATAATCCCAGCACAAATAATATTATAGATCCAGAATCAGCAGAACCTATCTAGATAAGCTATTCAAATTTTCAACCCAGTACAAGACTCTGCACTTGAAAATGTCTTCCAAGTATGTATATGGTACATGTGTGAAAGCATGTTTTAGTTCCATGTAGAAGTACTGAACCAGAGCTCCACAATGTCTCCCATCTAGAATTTATTAATTTCACTTACATGGAGCCACAAACTTCTAATTTAATTCCATTTATCTTCTTTCTGAAGTATAGTCTACAGATCTGAATTCAGTCCTGAAACTTCAAGGGGAGTTATCGGCCAACAGACCAGCTAACCCTATAGTGCTTCTAGTGTTCTGAAATATATATTAGCATTACGGAGAATGAGGACTAAGTGTAAAGCACTAAATTGGGGAAAAAAAGATTAAATCAGTTATACTCTTTTATGGTTAACATAATCTACATCATAACAAAAAGTTAAAGTAAAGAAGGAAATATTTTTGAAAGAGTCAAATTTGCCTTTCACTGAAGTTCGGCAAGTGGAGATAATGGAAATTACCCAGCTGTTCTTCATATTTCTATAAGAAGTATGACTTTCTTGCTTACTTTCTTACAAGCGTATTTAAACTTGTCACTAAAAATAAGACATTTTGCTACATGGTCAACATAGACTTCATAGTAAAGAAACTGAAACCAGCAAAAGCTTTTATACTTTACAGATGATGCTTTTTGAAGTAAATTGGATTTGTCTTGATAAAAATTATTAGCTGAATATACTCAACTAGAATAATATAAATATGTTTATTGAATTTCATTATTCCCAATCACAAATATTTATATTCTCTCCCAGTTACAATTTCCCAAACACAAAACATTATTTTTTTATTTTATTTATTTATTTATTTATTTATTTATTTATTTATTTATTTATTTTTGCAGTTTTTGGCCAGGAATGGGTTTGAACCCACCATCTCTGGCATATGGGGCCAGCGCCCTACTCCTTTGAGCCACAGGCACTGACCTAAAACATTAATTCTTGAATATTTCGGCCACTAGTCATTGAGTTATTTCAGCCACTAGTCATTGAATATTTCAGCCACTAGTCACTGAGTCACTGAGTTTATTTGCCAAAGCAAATAATTGAGAATGATTTGATGAATCTAGGATGGGAAAATAGATAAGGATTTTTAAGGCAAAATTCCACATCATTTGGCTTTATTCTTTTTTAATAGCTCTTAAACCAGATAGATAGATAGATAGATAGATAGATAGATAGATAGATAGATAGATAGACAGATAGATAGACAGACAGATTTTTTTCTTTTGAGACAGAGTTATACTCTGTCACCCAGGCTAGAGTCTAGAGTGCCGTAGACTTAATATAGTTCACAGCAATCTCAAACTCCTGGGTTCAAACAATCATCCTCCCTCAGCCTCCCAAGACAGGTGTGTACCACCACACCTGGCTCATCTTACCTATCTTTAGTGGAGACAGGGTTTTGCTTTTGTTAAGTCTGGTCTCCAACTCCTGACCTCAAGCGATCCACCCAACCTCAGACTCCCAAAGTGCTAGGATTATAGGCAAGAGCTCCTGTGCCACAGCAATAAATCATATCATGTTATTATTTATTTTTTATTTATTTTTATTTACTTTTTTGAGACACAGTCTCACTGTCACCCTGGGTGGAGTGCAATGGTGTCACAGCTCACAGCAACCTCAAACTCTTCGGATTGATTCTCTTGCCTCAGCCTCCCAAGTAGCTGGGACTACAGGCACCTGCCACAATGCCTGGCTAAAGTTTTGTTGCAGTTGCCATTGTTGTTTAGCAGGCCTGAGCCGGGTACAAATCTGCCAGCCCCAGTGTATGTGATTGGTGCCCTAGCCACTGAGCTACGGGTACTAAGCCAAATTTTTTAACTCTTTTCAACTATCTTCCTTTTCACTTCCTCTTACCAAACTATTCAAATATTAGTTTATATACTTATCTCTCCCCCATTATGTACTCCATCTTTTAACCATTTCAAGTGAAGCTGTTGTCTTCATCATTCCACTGAAACCATTTGTTTCTAAGGTCATTAATAATTTACATATTTCAAGGAAAGGGTAAGATGGCTGAAATAAATAAATAGTCTGAATGGAAGAACGTTGACTCGCCGGCCACTCGGATCACTCTCTTTGGAGGAAAACTCTGCACGAATGTCCAAGCTCTGCAATCATGCAAGTTCTCCTCTCAATTCCATGGTTGCCAGGTATTTGGGCTCAGAAGTGGAAAACATTCTAAGTAACTTGTTAGCTCACTGATCACCAAAAGAAGTTGGGAGGGAGAATGGGATTCACCATTACCCCTGTCTACAGTCCAACTCTCTCTGTGTTTTATTCTCACCACTATCTTTTTTTCCTCTTTCTTTTCTGATTTCCAATTTTCCTTGGTGAGGTCCCTGGCAGGCTCTGATACCTCTCTCTATGACTTACACTTGATCCACAACCCTTCTCCACTCTCCTTTATCTGAAACACTTCCTTCCCTCTGGAATGGTCCAGCAAGCATCAATCACTGACAGGAAGAACAACTTTATAGCTCCTTGCAGCATCTATCAACTCAGTCAAACAATTTGGGGATGATTCTCACAAGTCTTGTATCACTCATCGTATCAGACAGTAAGCTGAAGTAAAGACATTAGGATAGAAGCAACTCAAGGGGACACCACTTTATAAAAGAGAAACAAAAGTTTCTAAACCTAACCCTACAGAAATGAAATCCAAGGAGTAGTTCTAAAGTTGTCTCAAGAAATTAATGAACTCAAAGGGCAAGGAGGGGAGGGGAGGGGTGAGGTTGGGGTTGCGGGAGGGTAATTGGTGGGGCCACACCTATGGTGCATCTTAAAAGGGTACAGGCAAACCTTACTAAACGCAGAATACAAATGTCTTCATACAATAACTAAGAAAATGCCATTAAGGCTATGTTAATCAGTTTGATGAAAATAGTTCAGATTGTATATGAAACCAGTACATTGCACTCCTTGATTGCACTATTGTGCACAACTATGATTTAATAATAAAGACAATAAAAAAAGAATGATTATGATAAAGATTTAAATTTCTTAAACTTATTGGTAATTTTCTGTGCTATCATGTTTGACTGAAAAAATTTAATAATCAAATACAAACATATAGAAGTAGAATACCTAAATATTATAAAAGTTCTTCCTGATTTACTTCTTTTATCCTTTCTTTCAATTCAGGACCCCTTTCAATTCAGGCCTTTTATTTAAAGAAAATCCTTTTATTTTTATTAATACATTTTTATATATTAATTTATATATTATTTTTAAAACAAATCTGGGATTTGTTCTGTAAAATTAGAATTTGGTCACCCACTTAATAACCTAGAAGGCCACAGTTTCCCCACCCAAAATGCTTCCTTAATAAAATAGAGGCAATAGTAGCATGGAGCTCATGTTTATGTTTTATGTAGCAAATTAGTCCAGGAGAATAACAAGTGTGGGAACAGTACTTGGCAGAATTGTGCCGGGTACGTCACAAACATTCCACAATGCTGGCCGTCATCAGCATTGTCATCATGGTCAGATGATGCGGGAGATACAGAAGAACATTTGCGAGGCCAAAGTTCATAATTTATTTATTCATTTGTTTTACAAATATAGTGATTGCCTACTCTGTCCCCAGCATGGGTCAAGCACTGAAGATAAGGCAGAAAACATGAATGAGTTCAAAAACTCAAGAAATCTCAGTAAAACTTCAGGCCATAAGATTTAGGCAGAAAGAACTTACTTTCAGAAAGTGAATGGATATGGACCTACTTGGCACATTTACAGAGCTGAGACAAGCTAGATAGTTAGCATGTTCCTTACACAGATCAAGTCAAATTAACTGTAGCCTTAATGAACTTTGATGAAGAAGAATTTTTCAGTTTCAGAATGGCTTTTGATGAGTGACTTTACTGTACTCTTTGACAGTCACTCTTTGATGAGTGACTTTGACAAAATAAGCAGTCTCTAAAGTACAAATCTTAGACATGTAGAAAGCAGAATTAACATTAAGTTATAGGGAGTAAAGAGCCTGAATTGGGGTCTCATGTGGAATGAAATATCTCTTCAGCCCTACACTTAGATGGGCTTTGAGGTTGTATCTATGCAAGTCAAACCCATCTATATAAATAACAAATGATTTCTGGTATAGGTCTACGATCATGGACTACTGCAATGACTTGTTACTTGCAAGATATTGCTGTAGAATATTCCTGGGTAATGCAGAAAGCATTAAAAAATGGTTTTCCAAAATCTTTTATCTTTCTCTATATTCACAAGTCTGGAAATAAAAGATCTGTTACAGTCATTTATACCGAATGATAATGGAGCCCCAAATGAACATGAGAAACACAGATTCGTAGTTGGGCAGAAACTTTACATGTGATTATTATTTAATACTGGATGTAAACTAGCTAAAGTGGAAAAAATATCAACAGAATTTTTTAAGTGTATTTTACAGACGAGAGCTGCTCCTTTTGTAACAATTTTTTTTTCACTTTTTAATTTTTCACAGACATAGGATTTCACTCTGTTGTCCAGGTTGGTCTTGAACTCCTGGTCTCAAGCAGTCCTCCTGCCTTGGCCTCCCAAAGGGCTGGGATGTGTGAGCCACCATGTTGAGCTGTGATGCAACCTTTTTTCTAATTAAATATTAGAGGCTAAAAATTAAGAAGATAGCCTCAGATTCCACATTTAAGACTTAGAAAGAAATAATGCTCTTTTGATACGATGCCATGTAAATACATGGTATTTATGTACATTATTGAATTAAGTCAGGTATTTATAACTAATTAACTTATATTGGCTTATTTTAATGCTCTAAAAATCCTATTTTAATCATACAATACTTTAAAATACAGCAAAATAATAACATTGTTTCTGGCCCCACTTTTTTATTTCTGTCGTTTTCAGGTTTATTTCCTGCTGTCCTGAATCTTGCTTCTAATGCCCTCATCACGACCAACGCAACATGTGGAGAAAAAGAACCAGAAATGTATTGCAAATTGGTAGAGCATGTGCCTGGGCAGCCTGTGAGGAACCCCCAGTGTCGAATCTGCAATCAAAATAGCAGCAATCCATACCGTATGTATTTAATTTTTGTTATTGTTGTGCAGTTTTGGCCAGGGCTGGGTTTGAACCCGCCACCTTTGGTACATGGGGCCGGCGCTCTACTCCCTGAGCCACAGGCACCACCCCATACTGTATGTATTTTAGTATGTATTTATGTGACAATGCCTAGGGTCTGTAATTGTGTGTTTGAGGTCCAATTGCATTACATTCAAAGAGTTTGTGATCATGGCAGATGGTGCAGAAGGCTGGCACCACATTATGAAGGTTTTGAAGAAACCCAGGAGGAGTGTGCTAGAGAGAGGCACCATGCAAAGCCCCCTTGCTGGCCTCTAAGGAGCACATGTATCTCAGGATCATTTATGTATTTATTCAGCAAGCATTTGGACACCTACTGCTAGTAATGCATCGCACTAAAGCATGATGTCAAATCATGTGTAACTAGAGGGAAGAGAAAAATAGACCAGGTGCTAAGGGAACAAGTAGGTTCCATGTAGATGCTAAGGCTATCTAAAGATTTCTGGGAGAAACTGATGCTTATACTGAGAAAATATGAGTTAGTAAGATACACAGAACTTTTCTTCTACTATGAGCTTCTTTGTGGCCCCTCTCTTGCATTCAACAAACATCGGAGTTCTTTATAGATAAGAGGTACAGTGATTGGAGAAGATCCTCAGCCTAAGACCTGTGGCAGTCGTTAGATTTACTTCCTCCAGAATGGTATCTGATGATGTGGTTATTAACTTGGACTTTGGTCATTTATTGGTCACTTATGTGCCAAATCTTGTGCTTGAGATCCAAGACAAATAAGATAGGGTATTGTCTTTGGCCTCAACTAGTGAGCAAATGTGTAAAGAGCCAGCTATTGCTATCTAGTGCAGTCGGTACACAGGAAAGAATGAGCAGGGGAACGTGAAGAAGGGGGGAAGGATCGCAGATTCATTCTTGGAGCAAGAGACTTGCCAGGAGTGGTCTTATATAAACGGATAACCAAGGACTAGGGTGAACTGAGTGGAGAAAGAGATGGGGTGGAGGGGAGAGGAGACAGAGGCATGACAGGAAGAGAGATCAGAATAAGACATAAAACCTAACTTGTTCTGGGAGCTAGCTATGAGTATTTAGGAGTAACCAGAACTGAAAGTGTCAGAGGGCAGAGTAGGACTGAGTATAGTGAAGAAGGCTGGCACTGTATTTTGAAGGTTCCTATAAAGTCCAGGAGGAGTTTGCAGGGAGAGGCACCATGCAGAGCCCCCTTGCTGGCCTCTATGAACCACACTGATATCTCAGAATCATTCATATATTTATTCAGAAAATGTTTGAGCACCTACTGCTAGCAATGCATTGCTCTGGAGCATAATGCCAAATCACAGGTAACTCTTGACTTAGAGGACCTAGAGGGGAAATAAGGGAAAGATAAAAATAAACTGCGTGCTAAGGGAACATTTAGGTTCCATGTAGAAGATGCTGAGGTCATCTAAACATTCCTGGGAGACACTGACCCTTATACTGAGAATGTATGAGTTAGTAACATTGAACGATAGAAAAGCATTATCAAAAGAAAAACATAAATAAATCCTTAATATAGGAAACATCATGATATATTTAGAGAAATACAAGTAGTTTGGTTTAATTAGGAAAGGATTTATATGACAAAGGGGAGCATGGTATGAAATAATTTTAGAGATGGAGGTTGATTGAGAGATACACACTGAAAAATCATCGAATACATACCAATATACTGAGGAGATTGATACAGTGACTATTTAATGCCAGTTAAGGTGAGTTATGATGAGGATAAAGCTTCACCATTATACATTTTAAATTTTCTTAGTTATCCTTTTTGTATGCTCTTTTTCTCTATTTAATAGACTTTATATTTTTAGAGAAGTTTTAGGTTTACAATAAAACAAACATAAAGGTACAAAAATTTTCCATATAGTCCCTGCACCAACTCCTATGTATAACCTTCTCATTGTCAACTTCCCTCTCCAGAGTGGTATGTTTCCTACAATGGATGAACCTACATTGATTGATACAACATTGTCACCCGAAGTTTATAGTTCACATCAGGGGTTACTCTTGGTATCATACATTGCATAGGTTTGTATGAATGAATAATGACATGTACTTACCATTATAGTTCATGCAGAGTAGTTCCACTGGTATTTTTAAAAAATACATAAAACTTATAAAATGAAGAAAGTTTTCTATCTCAGTTTACATTATTCACCTAAAAAAAATTGGAAGTCATTGTGCATTTTTTCTTTGAGCTGGTTAAAGGGAGGAATGCATAACACCGGTTTTATAAATTTATGAATGCAGGAAACAATATATTTGGAAAACTGAGACTTTGGAGATTAAGATTGGTGGTCTTGAGTATCACAGAATGTTAGGGGGAAGAGTCAAACACCAAAGAAGGCAACCATCAGATATCTTTCTTACCAACGAATGACTCTGATTAATTTCTAGGATGTAGGCTGCTATGACATAAGTACAGGTTTGGGAAATGCTTGCACATACCCATTATGTTTGCTATTTCTTACTTAGACTAGGAGCAAAGGACCTATGACAGAGCCCTGGGGAAATAATACAAGGCATTAGAGTAAGTAGAATCAAGGAAGACATTGAAGAAAAATAGATTTCAAGGAAGGAAATCAGGAGATGAAGTGTTATGTGTGTGAGGCAGGAAAGAATCTGCAGTAAGAAAGAGCAAGCTACAGTGGCAAATGCTTCCAAAATATTGATTAAGAAAAGTGTAAAATACATTTTCCTTGACTTTGATGATGTGGACATATCCATTGGTCTTATTAACATGGTCAATGGATCAATTATGACAAAAGCCGTGTTGAAGAATAGATAAATGGATACTGAAGAAGAGAGGAGTTTAGGAATATTCCTTCAAGTATCAATGATTGAAAGAGGAGAGAGGACATTGACAGCAGAAGACATGGTGTTGTGAAGGTTTTCAAAGACAGAAGACATTTGAGCAGGTATAAGTGCTAAGGGGGAAGGCCAGGGAGTTGAACACAAAGTGGAGACGGTGGATGTCTCTCTAGAGGTAGGAAGCTGTGGGTTATTATGCACAGGTGAACAGTTTAAAATTAGGAGATACATACTTTTTAACTAGCCAAATCAGAAAGAAGGAAGGATGAGTAAAAGCAGAGAGAAGAAAATATCTAAGACAGAGTTTTTATTTGATGGTCTTCATTTCCACATTAAGTTGAAAGTCTGAGTTATCTACTATGAGAAGAAGCACAGTTAGATTAGGCTCTTCAGGGAATAGGAGATTACTGCACCATAATAAGGTGAACATTCCATATGGACTAAAATAGAATCGATGTTTGGACTGATCCTCATGGAGCATTACTGAGGAGGTCAAGAAAATTGAAGCAAAGGCCAGAAAATAAATCAATTGATCATTTATTTTAGGTTCATTAGGGAAGGAAAAAGCCAGTTGTTTAAAGACTGTTTGACTTGATGATTTCCTAGAGAATGTGAGAAAGTCTGGAGGCAGGGATGTGATGGAGGTTGGGTGCGTTGGAATGTGCAGAAGTATGTTTAGGGAGACCGAGCAGAGAGGGAGAATTAGAGAGATAGAGTATGTAAAATCCTACATGTTTGTATGTATGCAGGCATATAAATATGTTTGCATATTAATTCAATATTAACATAATATCAAATATATTAAATATAATAGAGTCATGTTTTGCAATATTAAATATATATACAGAAATAAAATATATATTTATAAGTTAACACATATTTATACAGAAAAGGAGAGAAAAGGAAATGTGTATAATCATAGAGGTCGGATGGAAGGATTATGCAAAGATCAGCAAGGAAAATAATTGAGAGGAAAACCTTGTTTGGGAAAACAAATGAGATGCATTTGCCAAATTGAGTCCAAGAGCCACTCTGCCTCTTATTCTTTTCAAGTTCTATTTTCAAAGTCTCTTGTATCTCAGTAAAAAAATCCACATTTAAGCCATCTCACCCCATGTTTTCATATTGAAACCAAGAATGAATAAATTATTCCAGTAAAGCAAGATAGATATAAGATATGTTTTGTATTTCCCCATTTTATTTACTTTTAGTGTTTGTTTTTTTTTTAACCTGTCACATCCTGGACTTTTTGCGTGTGATTAATTTAAACGATCACCTTTCCCAATTTTGTTTTCATACTAGACATTTAGAAAGAATAAAATCTCACAAAAATAAAAATCTTGCAATGAATCACGTGAATAGTTGCATATTTTGGTAAAAGTTGGAGCAACGGACAATGAAATTTTACAAATTCAGTGAACTCTTAGAATAAATCTGGAAAGTCTGTACTTAATTACCATGTAAAGAAAATGAAATTTGAATGTTCTGACTAAGTCAAGTTAATAGATTGTGCTTCGCAATTAAAAACTAGTGATTGGAAAGGTTCGCCTCACCAGTGATTCCCTAGCCAGGTTTCAGATGCAGTTAGCCCTTCAATTAACTTGTACAGTTATCCCTGTTGAGGATATGATATGTTTCTACCTCCTTTTAAATAAGGGAACTATGCCAACAATTCATCAGGATTTGCAAATTAATTATGATTAAACTTTCATAATAGGGATTATGGTTAATTGTTGATTCATCTCCCAGTCCTTTTTGTCATGACTAATTCTCATATCGATTTGACCTGAGGTAACAGATATCAAAATTTCCAATTAAACAGCTTCTCTCACAATTACTTAAGAGCCATCAATTTGATATGAATATGCGGTTGTGTGTATGTTTTTCTATCACATACTAAACACACAATCTGCAAAGAAGATCCAGAGAGATGTTTGGGGAATTTTCTGTGATATTTGTTTTTCTTCAGAAGCAATGCCAGTAATATCTCATTTATAATTCTGATTCCTAATATGCTAATTTCATCACCGACTTATGCCATCAGAGGCATCTAGTTGATATTTAGTTTTGCTTCCAGTATTTGCTGCCATTATAAAGACCTGACACCTTCTCTAGCTTCAGCAGAACAGTTTAACTAGCACTAATTATTAAATATATTCAGCAATTTTGCTTTTCATTAATGATGCAGGATGCCTCATCTCTGTAGACTAACTAATGTGATAAGACTTGCTACAAAATAAAGTCCACACATCTGTTTAGTTGAATTCAAAAATGTACTAATAAAAATGGAATATTTTTGTCATGTCCTATATGCTCATATCAAGATTTAGAAGATGAATATTTGGAATATTAATATCACTTACGTTTTCAGTTAAAAGTTATAGCAAGCTATATAAATAAAATTAGTACATAATAAAGATGTTCATGAATGTGAAAATGGCAAATGTAATGAATATTCAGGTTTTCTTTTTTAAATTCAGATTAAGATGAGGGTACGAATGATTAGGTGACATTGTCCATGTTTCTCAGGCAAAGTTCAAGTTATAGTTGAGGCAGTTAAACCCTTGATCCTGGGGGGTGCTGTGCACCCCCCACAGTGTGTCCATCTGGGGAGAGTCACCAATCCCCCTCCATCCTCTCCTTTTCCCTTTCCTACCTCCAGTCTCCTTTTGGATTTTCACAATAATTCTGTTCTCGTCCATCTGGGATAAAAGTCAGGGAAGCTCCATTTGTTGTTGGTAGGATGAAGTTTTCACCACCATCTTCCTGGAAATTGTCTAGATTCCCAAAGTTAGTGCTTATGGAGACAAGCAAATATCAGATGACAGGTTTGGGTTATCTTTCGTTATATTATTAAGTAGTGGTAGAAAATGAGCAAGTTAAAGACAGGCTGTAAAAGGCCTCTGTAGGGGCCACACAAATACTTCCTTTTTGTTCTCTGAAGGTTCACTGGAAATCAGCTGATGAGAGGCAGATTAATAGAAGAGGCATACACAATTTATTTAATGCACATACCACGGGGACTTACAGGAGGGTGATTTCCTGATTACCCAAGGGGTTCAGATACTAATATACCCTGCTTCATAAAAGAGAGAAGATGGGGGAAATATGGCAATTTGGGGGACGATTTTTAAAGGAATTCAATTGGCATGGAGAATAGACAGTACTGGCTCGGCGCCTTTGGCTCAACGGGCTAAGGCACCAGCCACGTACACCTGAGCTGGCGGGTTCGATTCCAGCCCGGGCCTGCCAAACAACAATGACAGCTGCAACCAAAAAATGGCCGGGCGTTGTGGCGGGCGCCTGTAGTCCCAGCTACTTGGGAGGCGGAGACAAGAGACTCGCTTGAGCCCAGGAATTGGAGGTTACTGTGAGCTGTGATGCCATGGCACTCTATCCAGGGTGACAGCTTGAGGCTCTGTCTCAAAAAAAAAGAGAATAGACAGTACCTTAGGACAAATACTGGGTCAAAAGAACAGTCCGGATGTGTCAACAGACTTCCTGCAATATGAGTGAAATTGATAAAAACTAAGGGAGGGGAGCACAGGTAACTTCTTCTAAGCAGGTCCAAACTTTAGGTGGGTAAAGGAATATCAAAAACTTCTTCCAGCATCTACTCATCTCTCCATCAACCTTTAATTTGAAAATATCAGCATATGAGGGTAACATATTTGGGGATATTAGTTTCTGAGCCTCAATATCTCATAGGATGGATTTAACAGCATTTTATATTAAAACAAGATACATATTGGATAGCCCACGTCCTGCTAATAATGAATGTGTCAGAAGGGCAAATCTTCAAGCACCTTTCAGCCACAATTCAGGATTCTATGTTTCTGTTAACAAGGTTGACGGCTTATGGGCACTGCCTGAAACAGTAGTTTTTCCTTTTCTGAACGATTGACACATCCATTAGATTTTAATATTATTTCTTTACATTTAATTTCTGTAGTTATCTTTAAAATTTCAATTGGTGGCCCGAGCACTCAGCACCTTCTTCGCCTGTAGCCTGAGCATTTAACCATTTCCTCCTACTGTTACAGCACTGTAAAAAAGTTGTCCCCAAATAAATTCTCTTGAAGATATGAATTGCTTACTTTTCATATGATTTTAATGTTTGCTACACACATAATGACTTTTAAATTAGTTTTACTTTTCTATTTTAATGAACCAGCTACAAATTAGTTACATGGTTTTTTTTCTCTTCTTTTCGTGCGATGCTGCTGACTCAATAGAGAGACACCCAATTACAAATGCTATTGATGGAAAGAACACTTGGTGGCAGAGTCCCAGCATTAAGAATGGCATCGAATATCATTATGTGACAATTACACTGGACTTACAGCAGGTATAGTAATTTTCCACTTTTGAAATGATATCTTGCATTTGCTGTTTTTTTAGTCAGGAGTTCCCGGGTGAAACAATACTCTTTCTTGTCACCCTCCATTACTTTCTCGATCCAACAAACAAAGGGTCCTATTTGTCTGGCATATTGTCATTTAAAAATACTTGGCATTTGCTTTTAAAGCACAACTAAAATGGATGTAGGTGAAGGACTTAGAAATGTATTAGGAGCTGACTCTTAACGAGTTGAAGTCAATGAAAATATGGATCAACAAAATTTTATAGAAAGACAATATACTAGTGTCATATTTGACTTTTAAAATAATACAGTGCTCCCACTCTGCTGATACTGTGTGCACTTAAAGGTTCTTGGATAACAAGGCGCTTGAGTAAATTGCCTCTTGTTACTGAGAGTTGAGTAAGCTTTGACAATTGATGTCAAATTAAACTTGGGCCACTAAACGAGGTAACAAGCCTTGTAGTTATCCAAAATTGATGTTGGAAGTTGTTAGAGTTTGTGTTGCACAGACCTGAGTCCCTTCTGTGCTTAATTTCCTTCTTCCTTCTGGACACAGTGTTCAGCTCAGGAGGAAGTTATTAATCAAGAGTCTCCATCACCCAAATTATTTAGGCTTGCAAATAGGATGAAATTCAGACACATGTTGCTATATTTTGCTGTTATCCCAAAGACAAAGGCTGATTTAATTGGCCAGAGCCTGAGACTGGAGGCATGTAAGCCTTTTGTTCTCTTAGCATAGTAAAGACCCTTAGCCACTTCTCTCTGGCCAGTGTGGAGATAGAGCAGCAAGGGAGTGTGGGATTAGTGCAAGGGTGATGGACAAGGTCTTTGACGATGGATACTGTACACTATAGAGGTCATGGTTTTCATGGGTTGTCATAGTGTTGGGAAGCACCGGCTGGTAGGCTAAATTGGTGACAGACGTTACTTTAAGGCGTGTCATTTACCATCGAGAGGACAACCTCCTTTCCCCCAGGGCTAGGTCCATTTGGTGAGGGCTGCATGCATTCAAAAACCACAGATAACTGGCTGGGGAGCAAACCAGCTAGTGAGTCTCACTGCAGACCTGCTTCTGTCCACCTGACCTGTGACGTCAGGCTCTCATTGCTGCAGCTTAAAATGCTAACTGGCATGGATTCCCTTATACCCACACCAAGGTACAGCAGTTCTGAGTCAACAGAATTTCCTAAGAAGCATCAGAACATGATCAGGGAATGGCAGGACAAACTGCTACATGAATCAACCATACTTTAGGTCAATTAACCGTTACATGAATTTCCTGGTCATGCTAGCCTTAAAATGAACTTGATTCTCCTCCAGATAAAAACAACTTGGTCCTTTATCAGTCACTGGATTTCTTTCCCTTCATATGATCATTGAAAGTTTCCTAATCAAGAGTGAGTCAGCTGTCCATTGACTCAGGTCATCTGGGATAGGAAATCAATACATCATGATGGTTTATTTCTCTGGTTTATTCTCCACTCGTTCTTTTATATTGCACATAGAGTAAGGGAGTCAATTATTAATTTAATTTACACAAATCATTTATACTACTCTCTGAGCTCAACCACAATATTATTTACCTGTTACCAAATATAGCAGCATTTTTGTCCTTCTAATATATAACTGGATGGCACCATTGCAAGTTTTTACTGAATTGTGTCTATCTAACCTGCCTGTTATTAATCCAGAAAGTCAAAGAGTTCCCCTCAAAGCCCATTTTTAAATAAGTCCCCCACTTATCCATTTCCACATAGTATCTTAAAGAATTAAGTGGATATGTTTTCCTATTTTCTCTTCCTCTTATTTAGTTTAATATTTTTAAGATAAGTGAATACTAGAAGACATCTTTTATAGTTCAGTTATCATAATAGGTGACAAAAATCTGTTCATAGACCAGGTTCACGTTACTCCAAAGGCTGGAATTCACCAAGTAGCCCTGGTACAGTGGATATGTACTCAAATGGTCACAAATTCGAGGATAACAGCCACCTATGTCCTTATTTATTTCAGCCTTCTCCTACTTCCTGCAAATCAACCCACCAAGTGTTTAAAAGAAGTGGAATACAAATAATCTATAAAATGAAATCAATCCTTGTTTCTACCTGACTAAAGATTTTAATTCAGTCATTTAATGAGATAACAAGTTAAGTAGGTTTTGTAATCAGGTTTTGTGCTGGACAGCCTCAAAAAAGAAAGGGAATCATCATACTTCTCATTCAAACTTAGGCTTTGGAATAGCAAACTGTGGGGCACATTCATAGAATTTATCCTGTCCTGCATTGGCAGCAGAGAAAATGTGGACATCTTTACTATGCCACTTCTCCCCAAAATCCTATAAGCCAGACAGTATTAATTATTTCTTTTGAATAGTCATATAACACTGAGACTTAGAAGTGAGTTGGTTTTTTGCAAAGCATTTTATGGGCAGGGCTGGAATTTTAGCCTGAATCCAGACCGCAAGCTACACCAGTCCTTCTTAAACTAGAATCTGAAGATGAAAGTCTAGGGATCTCATCTGTATATTTGTTATATAATTTCCAGGGGAACAGTTGTAGTTTAGGTTCAAAAAATACTACAGTATGTTCTCTTGGCTTCTGTGGGAGAATGTAGCCCACATCTCTTTAGCATAAAACAGAAGACTAGTTCTCTCACTTTCTAGCATGCTCTAGTATGCCTCTAAAATGGTATAACTTTTGTCTTTTCCATCTATAGCATGGAGTAATAGGCTATTCGACATAATAGTTAAGAATATGGTCTAGTATCCAACTGTAAAGGATAGTAACGTTACAATAAATAGGCAAATATCACTAAAATGTTTGTCATTGGTTCAGAAAAAGTTTTACCATTATAGTTCTTTTTATTTTGAGATGTATAACTTCCAACAAGTGCCTTTTTGTTGATATGTACTTGGTGAAACACTTTATAACTTACTACCTTAAATATATACTCAGTGAAATACTTTTTGTAACTTAGTACCTTAAATATAACAGCAATCAGTGGATTTTGTTGATTGAATCACTACAGATTACACTGGGAAACTTCTTTTATGTCTTAATATTCAAGATATGCACTAGAAACAATTTAGAAGAAAGTAGCTACTTACTTTATAAGTAGATTATTTTTAGATGTTAATTTCTAAGGGATTATTGACTTTTCTGAATTCTCTTTACACTCAGCATATCTTGAGCAAACCATTTAATCATGCTGTGCCTCAACTTCTAAATTACCAGAAAAATATTATATCTTGACAAGAACTTTGAAATAATGATAATAGCAAAATAGCAACTAAATTCTATCCATTAATTATAGCTACTATTAAGAACCAACAGTCAGCATGAACTTGAAGAGAAGTTTAACTGTTATGGTGATATGTATGTCAAGAGCCAATATAATAGCAAACAAAAATAAACAGAATTTGCAAAACAATAACAGGGACTCAAAGGTTAATAAGATAACTAAATATTCTATTTAATCCCTTCCTATCAGATAGATTTCACAAGAATATGTCATCTTGTCTGCTCTCATTTTTTTCCTTTCTCAATCTGTGCATTTTCTCAGGCCTGCACATTGATTTGTTTAGGGGGAAAGCTGAATGGCAGGTGGAGTAAAACAAAGAGGCAGGTTTTTAGGAGGCTTTTACAACACATATCGAGATGATAATCACTCCTGCATCATCCAGGAATGCCATGAATTAGTTATGCTCATATGTAGAAGTCTCTTTATTCTTAATAAATAATTTGCTTTTCCTGGTCTATCCCCCAAAACTAGAAAGGTAAAAGATTGTCTTATAGCTATAGAGATTACCTTCCATATGTTCTTGACCTAAATATTTTATTCACTGACCCTATAGAGACATATTTGGTGAGACAGATTAGTAGTTTTCACTGAGAGTTATATTTTAGAAGGAAGCTAATTGGTATTTCTATGCAAATTTACTATATTTTTAGAACCTATGTGAGTTATATACAATTTTTTTTCCCTAAGGGTGCAGAAATTTAGGGGGCACTCCTAAATCCTAGCATTCTGGGGGGCCTAAGTGAGTGGATCACCTGAGCTCATTAGTTGAAGACCAGCTTAAGCAAGTGTGAGACCCTGTCTCTAAAAATAGCCAGGCGTTGGGGTGGGCACCTGTAGTTCCAGCTACTTGGGAGACTGAGACAAAGGGATCACTTGAGCCTAAGAGTTGTTATATTGCTGTAAGCTATGACACAATGGACTGTACCCAGGCCAACAAAGTGAGACTCTGTCTCAAAAAAAAAGTAACAATTTTTTTTCTAAAAGCCTAGAACCATTAATGTACTACTTAACCCTTACGCAATAATGAAGCATAAAATACATTGAAATACTTGATATATTCAAATTGTTTAATCACGTAATCATATTAAGGGTGATCAAATTTTCAGTCTTGAAGGAAAGTCATCATTCTTTTCTACCAGATTTGTCACACTCCTCTTACTAATTCCTATTAAAAGTATCTGTGGTTCAAGGATGAATTTTAGAAAATTCACAAATATGTGGAAATTAAACAACATGCTCCTGAAAGACCCAGGGAGTCAAATAAGAAATTATAAAGAAAGGTTTCAGATAACCTAATATTATACCTCAACAACTGAAAACAGCAACAACAAATTAGTCCTAAACTTAGTGGAAGGAAGGGTATAATAAAGATTATGGCAGAAATGATTGAATTAGAGATTACCAAAACAACAGAAAAGATCAGTGAAACTAAGACTCTGCTTTTTTAAAATATAAACAAAATTAACAAATCTTTAGCTAAACTCACTAAGAAAAAAAGAAAATTCAGTATTAGAAGTGAAAGACAAGACACAACTAATACCACAGAAATATGAAAGATCATAAAAGAATACTGTTAATAATTATATGTCAATAAATATAAATTGTATAGAAAAGAAATGGATAAATTCTTAGACATATATAATCTATTAAGACTGAATCATAAATAAGCAGAAAATTTCAACAGAGGAATAAAGACTAAGGAGATTAAACCAGTGAAAATGGTGTCCCATTGGTAAATTATCACAAGAATGGAAAAGCATGTATCCAATGTACTCAATACTAATATATAAACAATTACACACCCACTCGAAAGAAAAACACAACTATATTCTAGCTGGGGGAGGAGAGAAATGGGAAGAGGAAAGGTAAAGGGCAAGTTCTTACCTAATGGGAAGGTATTCAGCACACCCCTGGGCAAAGCATTCAACTACAACTTGAACTTTAACTTAGAAGTGAAAACTATGCAGCCTAAACATTTGTACCCTCTTATCAATCTGAAATTTTTCAAAAAGGTGTCCCATCAAAGAAACCCTCAAGCTGGGCATTAGCCCAACACTTTGGGAAGCAGAGGGAGGATTTCTTGAGTCCAGGAGTTCCAGACTAGTCTGGGGAGCATCGTGAGACCCTGTCTTTAAAAAAAAGAGAGAGAAAGAGAGAGAGAGAGAGAAATTAGCCAGACATGATGGTGCATGCCTGCAGTGTCAGCTACTTAAGAGGTTGAAGCAGGAGAATTGCCTGACCCAGGGTGTTTGAGGGTATAGGAAGCTATGATTGCTCCACTGCACTCTAGTCTGAGTGACAGTGTAGCACTGTGAGATTCTGTCTCAAAAAAAAAAAAAAAGAGAGAGAGAGAGAGAATGGAAAAGAAAAGGAAATCCTAGAACCTGATGATTTTACTACTAAATTATAAGAAAACATTTAAAGAAGAAATAATGCAAGTCCTTTTCAAACTCTTTGAAAACACAGACGAAGAGGAAATACTTACAACCTCATTTTATTAGGCCAGTTCTACCCTGATACCAAAGCCCTACAAAGACACTTCAAGAAAGAAAAATTATATGGCCATGTCTTTGATGAGCACAGATGCAAAATTCCTCCACAAACTACTAGCAAATGAATTCAACAGTACATTAAAAGGAAGTGGGATTAATCCCAGGGATGCAGTGATTCAACTTATGTGAATCTATAAATGTGATATATTACATTAAGAGAAAGAAGGATAAAACCCATATTGTCATCTCAGTAGATGCAAAAAAAGCATTTGAAAAAATTCAAACTCCTTTCACAATAAAAACTTTCAACAAATTAGGCATGCAAGGAATGTACCCCAACATGATAAAGGCCATCTATGCCAACCCACCAAACCCGCTAATATTATATACTCAATGGTGGAAAAACTAAAAGCATTCCCTTCATAGTTGGGAATAAGATAAGAATGCCCACTTATGCCACTTCTATTTAAGATACTTATGCCATTTCTATTTAAGATAGCCCTGGAAGTAGTAGCCACAGCAAGTAGGCAAGAAAAAGAAATAAAACCCATCAAAATTGGAAAGGAAAAAAGCAAATTGTCTCTGTTTGCAGAATGACATGATCTTATATAGAAAAAAACCTAAGACTCCACACACACAAAAAAACTCACACCAAAAAACCCCAAACAAACAAAAAACCTGTTCAAAGAATAAAAATCTTTTGTAAAGTTGCAGGATGCAAAATCAACAAAATAAGCAACATTTCTATACACTAATAAGCAATTATCTGAAAAAAAATCAATAAAACAAGTCCACTCACAATTACTAAAAAAAATGCTTATGAATAAATTTAAGGAGATAAACGATCTGTACCCTGCACATTTATAAAACGCTGATGAAAGAAACTGAAGAAGACACAAACAATGGAAAGATATCCTCTGTTCATGGATTGGAAGAACTAATATTATTAAAATGTTCACATGTCCATCCAGAGTGATCTACAGATGCAATGTAATTTCAATGATATTTTTCACAGAAATAAAAACAAATTCTAAAATGTTTATAGAACCACAAAAGGCACAGAATAGCCAAAGCAATCTTGAACAAAAAGAACAAAGCTGGAGGCATCACATTACCCAACTTAAAAAGACACTACAAAGCTATAATAATCCATACAGCATGGTATTAACATAAAAACAGACACAGAAACCAATAGAACTATATAGACAGCCTAGAAATAAATCCAAGCTTTTATTACAGTCAATTGATTTTTGACAATGATGCCAAGAAAACAATGGGAAGAACACTCTTTTCAATAAAGGGAGTTGAGAAAACTGGGTATCCACATGCAGAAGAGTGAAAATATACCCTTATCTCAATCATATACAAAATTCTATTCAAATTCAAAAAGAATTAAAGACTAAAACTATAAACCTGCTTAAAAAATAAAAAAAAAACATAGGGGGAAGCTCCATGACATTGGTCTGGGAAATAATTTTTTTGGATATAATCCCAAAAGTACAGGCAACAAATTTGAAAATAGACAAATAAGATTATATCATGCTGAAGAACATCTATACAACTAAGGAAATAATCAACATGGCTGTTCTTCAAATCACTTAATTTCTTTCTTGGTATCATTTGAGTCACCACTAAATTGGTGAATACAAAAATAAGGACAAAGGAGAATATAGTGTAAATGGTCAAAATGTCCTGTCTGGATGCACCTTGTTTAGTAAAGCAGAATGAAATTAAAAAACACAGTTCTTTACCAGTGTTAGTTTTTGTTTTTGTTTTTTTTTTTTTTTAAGATAATGGATTCAATATTGCAAGTGCGATCTCTGGTTAGTTAGAAAATACTGCATGTTCCCCTCGAGTGGTCAACTTATAGAGGTTGTACTATACGTTCTCCCTTTAAATGGATTCTGCTGACTTTTTAATCATTAATGGAGGTGACAGTCACCTTCAGTGTCATTAGTCTTGATAGGTTTTCACTTACCTTCCCATCTGTGGCAGTCACAGCAATCTTATTCATACAAAATCATATCACATGACTCTTTCCACTAAAATTCTCCAGTGGTTTCCATCACATCCAGTGAGAAAAGCACAATCCCACAAAGCCTCAAGGACCTTTCCCTCACTCTCTTTCATCTACTGATCTTCTCGCCTCATTTGCCTTATTAGTTACTTTTCTGGTCTTGAACTCTCACATCTGGTACTCTCCGGCCTCAGGGCCTTTGCACTTGCCATATCTTATGCCTGGATTTATTTTTCACAATTTTCATTTTGCCTATTTCCTTACCTCCTTTGGGTTTTTATTCACTTGTCACCTTCTCCACAGGGACCTCCCTGATAACGATTTAAAATTGCTTCTCCTTCTTCATTTTCTAAATCACTTCCTTACTTTATTTTTCTTCATAAAATATATCACCACTTAATTTACTATATATATTTTACTATATATGTTAAATGTTATTTATCTTCCCTTTCCAGATGCAGTTTTCCTGAGGGTGGACATATTTGTTGTTTCCTTAATTGCCATATTTTAAAAACTTAGAATAATGCCCAACATATAAGATTTACTCAATACACAATGATTGAATAAATGAATAATTCAAAATATCAACCATAATTTGACAATCATTTTTTTGTGCTTTTTTTTGTGTTTCAATGGAGAAATACATGATCTGTTTACAAAATCTAAAAAATACAAGGAGTACAGATACTATAAAAGAAAGCAAACTCCAGTCATGAGACATTACACACATCATGTGAAATCAACTGTCTGATTTCCAGGTTATGAAAACTAGTATTAAAAACTTGCAGGTAGGGCGCCAGCCACATATGCCAAGGGTGGTGGGTTCGAACCCAGCCCTGGCAAAACTGCAACAAAAAATAGCTGGGCGTTGTGGTGGGCACCTGTAGTCCCAGCTACTCGGGAGGCTGAGACAAGAGAATCACCTAAGCCCAGGAGTTGGAGGTTACTGTGAGCTGTGACGCCACTGCACTCTACCAAGGGTGACAAAGTGAAACTCTATCTCTACAAAAAAAAAAAAAAAAAGCTCACTTCCAGCTTGGCAAAACTTGAGTGCAGTTACATGAAACATTTAATAATGTGAACTGTTTTCCCCAAAGTGTAAACAAAATGACAAGACTAAATCTGTGCCTGGTAATTTTGTTTGTTTTGTTTTGTTTTGTTTTTTTATTGAGACGAGAGTCTTACTTGGTTGCCCTCTGTGGAATGTTGTGGCATCATAGCTCATAGCAACCTCCAACTCCTGGGCTCAAGTGATTCTCTTGCCTCAGCCTCCTGAGTAGCTGGGATTACAGGTGCCCACCACAACGCCCGGCTATTTTTCTTTTTCGTTTAGCAGGCCCAGGCTGGGTTCGAACCCACCAGCCCCGATGCATGTGGCTGGCACCCTAACCACCCAGCTATGGCTGCCCAGCCAGTGCTTGGTAATTTTAATCTAACTCTGAAGCTACACAACACACACAGCCACCTGTGCACGTCACCTGTTGGTATGATCATCTTACAGATGGTGGGAGGAAGGGCAGGGTCACTGGGGAGGGCACGGTGTGGGAACAATAAAGATTGTGTACCAGACATCAGAATTTTGTGGGGAAGAGAAAGCTCGATTACTTCATAGCCTAAATGGGGAAATACTACTCTCCAAATTCAGAAAATTAATTTAGAAGCATAGGGGAAGAGTTTAAGTAATTGCAGTTTGCCATGAACTAGAATGGAGTACAACGGAAGATTCACAAACAAGCTCGTCAGAAAAATCTGTTGGGTTGACTTTGTCCAGACGATGAAAGAGTAACTAAGGTTTATCAACATCTGGTATTCCTCATGCTTCGTAAAGACAGATGCTTTGCTGCTTAATTATGAGAAATTATTTTCTTTGAAAAAAGTTCCTAATCTTTTGATAAAATAAAAAAGAGGTAGAGAGTTGATTAGCTATCAAGTGCTTATTAGGAATAATTTTTAAATTGCTTTTATATGTAAAGTTTACTGACAACCTTTGGTAAACTGTTTAAAAATAAAAATGAGTTTTAAAATTCTGGAGAAAATGCCTTTTTGCCCACATGTTTAAAATTGAAAATTAATTTTATTACAGATAGTAGTTCTGTGGAGTGTACAAAATTCCTCTTAGTTAGAGATCAAACGGCCATTCAAGACAGATATGTTTCACAGGCATTACTTTTAGTCACCCTAAAGTTTCAATGGGACCAAAATTTAAGTGTTCTGTGACATGTGGTCACAGGGTCATTGGTTTTACAACATTGGTTAAAAACACATTGGTCTTTTCCTTCATAGGAAATAGTCCTGCCTTGTGCATATGAGCAAAAAATAATTTGAGAATCTTCTTGAATGAATGAACTAATGGATTAAGTGATCTTATAATGAAATATGCTGTGCATTTTTCTTTAATTTATGAAATTTCCTTTAAGTCTCAGGTTGAATAACCTCATCTTAGCCTGTTCAGGTTGTTCTAACAATACTCCTAGGCTGGGTGGCTCATAAACAGCAGAAATGTATTTCTCACAGTTGTGGAGGGTAAAAGTTCAAGACCAAGATACTGGCAGATTTGCTGTCTGTCTGAGCCTCTTCCTGGTTCATAGATGGCTTCTTACTATAGCCTCACATGACAGATGGGACAAATGAGCTCATTGAGGTCATTTTTAGAGGGGCACTAATTCCATCATGTGGGCTCTGTCCTTGTGACCTAATAACTTCCTAAAAGCATCACCTCCTAACATCATTAGCAGGCCGGGGCTGGGTTCGAACACTGGGGGCTTAGGATTTCAACCTATGAATTTTAGGGAGGTGCAAATATTCAGTCCATAGAAAGCATAGGGTCGATTTTCTCCCTAGCCCTTAAGTATGTATAAACTCCAGTCACATTTGTCACTCTGTATGTGACTTTACCACATTTATAGTTTTCTTTGGGAAAAGAGGTTTTAATTATTTTAACTCTTATAACAGAGAAGTCTGGGACTGTAAAGTTTTGTTTCCTTTGCTTGATATTTTATTGTTTCCTAGTGGGGAAAAGAAAGTGTAAGAAAGAAAAGAAAAAGTGCTATATCATGATGCTGTTTAAATAAGCTCATAAACATAGGATATGTATTTTGATTTGAAATGCGGATAGACTTTGTGATCCTGGCAACATCATGAAAATGTAAACATTTTGTAAATGCAAATCCTATTTCAAATACAGTCAAGACGTCTGCCCTGGGAAATGCTTCTTGTAGACGCGGAATAAATTAGAGGATCGTTTCTTTACAAACACGAACAATAGTATATAGAGAAGAGAGCTGTTAAAAATCTGTGGGAAAAGGTCTGTTAAAATGTTTAAATCATAGTAATTCTGTTATGGAAAATTTTAACAGGACTTTCTAAAACAGACTGAATGTGGGCAATTTTCACAGCTGCCTGATGGCTTCCACACATAAAATAACTGCATTTCATCCTTCTGAAGGAATAGTGTGTATTCTTTATTATAGTTTTAGAGTTTAAGTTTTTACTTGTATATATTATTATACTTAAATATATATATCTTATGTTGTTATAAATATATATTACATATATATCTAATACATATAATTATATATTATATATGTAGGTACTTATACATTCAGGTACATTACAGTAGAACCTCTGTAAGTTGATGACCCAAGGGACTGTAACAAATTGGTCAACATAAGGAGGAGGTCAACACAAGGAACTACACCCACTATACTGATACATGTGGTGCCAGACATGTCTGATCTATGAAAATTAGGTCAGCTCAAGGAGGTGGTCAAAGTAGAAAGGCAGCAAACTATGGAGGTTCTACTGTATATGAGTTTCTTCCTAGAAATTGACTTCATATGTAAGTAATGAGATAGCATGTGTTTTTAATTCATAGATAAGAGATATTTTCAGTATTACTCTGTGTCTCTAAAATACCAAAATGGCAAGAAAGATTCGGATTCAACTAAGGAGAAAGGAGGAGGTATAATTGTACCCACGTTGCATTCATATTATCATTTATTTTAAAATGTTTCCTAATTTTCATTGTAATTTTTCTTTGTGGTCTATGGGTTATTTCGAAATGAAGTGCTTAATTTTCTAAATTAGTTAATATTTTTCTAATCTTTTTCTTTCTGTTTTTGAGACATGGTCTTGCTCTGTCCCCCAGGTAAAGTACATGGCATCAGCCTAGCTCATAGCCACCTTAAACTTCTGGGCTCAAGTGATCCTCCTGCCTTAGCCTCCTGAGTAGTTGGGACTTCAAGCATCTGCCACAATGCCTGGATAATTTTTCCTTGTTTAGTAGAAATGGAGGTCTCTTTCTATGTTTAATCAAACTCCTGAGCTCACAATTTTTTATTTTTAGTAGAGACAGGGTCTCTCTCTCATCCAGGCTGGTCTTGAACTCCTGAGCTCAAGCGATTCTCTGGCCTTAGCCTCCCACAGTGCTAGTATTACAGGCATAGGCATGAGCCACTGCACCTGGCCTCTTTTTGTTTGTGTTGGTTTTTTTTCCTCCTCACATAAACTACTGTGGTCTGTACATTTTCAATCTTAGAGACTAAATTTTTTGAGATTCATTTTCATCCAAAACATGATCAGTGACATTTGTGCAGTTGAGAAGAATGTGGCTTCTGTAGTTGGTGGTTGCAGTATTACTAATGTGTCAGTGAGTTATATGTGTTTTTATTTATATAGTGAGAGGCTGTTTTATTAGAGGCATGCAAATTTTGGATTAGAGTATAATTAACCCTTTTTAATGCTATTGCTAGAGTTTACTTTTGTAGGTTCACTAACTTCTTTTTTGTTAGTGTAGCTTCTTTTTAGTTAGTCCTTGAATGACATATCTTTTAAAATTCTGTTTGATGTCCTACTATTTGAAGTGTATTTCTGTGAGCAGTACATATTTGAATTGTTGATTTAACCATTGAAAATCATTGCCTTTAAATTACATATGTAATTCATTTATATTTAATATTACTACTGATATTTGAGTTGAAATTGCTATATTCCTATATGTTTTCTATTTGTGTTATCTTTTATTAGGTTTTTTCATGACTTTCTTCTTTTTGGAATACTAAATTTTTCCCCTAATGATTTGATTTTTGCATTTTTCCTTTTGTTACCTTGTATTCTTTGTAAAGTCTTTTATTACTTTTACTAGTTATCATAATATTACTGCATGCATTTTTCATTTATCAGAACTTTATTACAGTTCACCTCAGTATTATCCCCCCATAAGGTTTTGTCCTATATTCTCATGTGCTTGATTCTACTTATAAATTAAACTTCATAGGAAGTAACTATTGCCATAATAAAAAGTCAGTATTCATTGAGTTTTATTTTATTATTATTATTATTTTTTACAGAGTCTCACTATGTTGCCCTTGGTATGCTGTGGTGTCACAGCTCACAGCAACTTCTAACTCTTGGGCTTAAGCTATTTTCTTGCCTCAGCCTCCCAAGTAGCTGGGACTATAGGTGCCTGCCATAACACCTAGTTATTTGTTTTTTGTTGTTGTTGTTGTTGTTGTAGTTGTCATTGTTTAGCTGGCCCAGGCCAGGTTTGAACCTGCGAGCCTTGGTGTATGTGGCTGATGCCACAACCATGGTTCTACGAGTGCCAAGCCATTCATTGAGTTTTAAACACACATTTAATCTTATTTGATGCCTTCTGTTTACTCTTTTATTAGTACAAGTCCATCTGAGATCATTTCCTTGCTTATTTTTTTTTCAATGATTGCTTATTTGGTGACAATCTGCTCAAATATTTTTTTTCCTAAAGTATTTATTTTTCTTTCATTTTTGATGTTTATTTTCCATTGAGTATAGAATTCTTGGTTGCAAGTTATCTTTTTTCAGCACTTTAAAGATGTCATACCATTATTACCTGGCTTTCATCATTTCTGTTGTGAAGTCAGGGTAAAGTCTTACTGTGTGTCCTTAAAATTAAGGCCTTTTTTTCTTTGAAGGTTTTCTTTCTTTGCATTTGTGTTCAAGGATTTACCACAATGTACTAAGAATGATTTTATTTGTATAATTACTGCATGAGATTCAAAAAGTTCTAGAGTTTGTAGATTGATGTCTTTCAACATTTTTGGAAAATTCATAGCTAGTATTTTCTCAACTATTGTTACACTGCATTCTTGCTTTCCAATGTTCTTGGAACTTCAATTACACATATGTTAAACCATTCACCATATTCGTTATTTACTAAATGCTTATTTTCCTCTTTTTTTTCTCCTGTATTAAGGTTTCTTCAGTCTGTATATTCTCTGGCAACCTGTTTTTTAGTATACTAATACTTTTCTTCTGCTGGAGCCAATCTTCTTTTAAACACATTTATTGGATTCTTAATTTTAGTCATTCTCTTTTCAGTCCTAGAATATTCATTTGATAATTTTAAAAAAATAGATCGCAAATACCTCTTTATTTAGTCACCTGGAATATATTAATAACAGTTATTTTAAATTATATGTCTGATAAATATAATGCTTGAAACACCTTTGAGTCTGTTTCTGTTCTCTTTTTCCTCATCTTTGGTTTGCTCATTTATGACAAACTTGGTAGGTTTTCATTAAATAACGTACATTGTGCCCCCAAATTTGTAAACCTTCTGGATAAGGTTAATTTTTTCTAAAAATGTTTTTTTGTTGTTGTTATTGTTTTGTGACAAGTTATAGTAGATAGCAGGCATGGTGGCAATTGCCTGTAGTCCTAGTAACTCAGGAGACTGAGGTAAGAAGATGTTACTGTGAGCTAGGATGCAACAAGTGAGACAGTATCTCAAAAAAAAGAAGTGTTCCCTTTTCTCCACATCCATGCCAACATCTCTCCTTAGCAAAGTAACTCAAGAATGGAAGAAAAAGTATCCAATGTATACAGCCCTAATATGAAGCAAATTTATATCTTTCATGTGAAGGTTACAACCCAGTTATTGCACATGAAGACGGGGAAAGGAGAGAGGGAGAGAAGGGGAGGGCAAGGGTGGGGAGAGAGAGGATAAAGGATGAGATCACACTTGAGGTCCATCTTTGAAGGGTCAGGAGAAAACTACTAAATGCAGAACACAAATGTTCTCACACAGTAAATGAGAAAATCTCAGGAATGTTATGTCAAATACGTGGATGAAATTATCTTAGATTGTATATGAAGCCCGCACACTGTACTCCATGATTGAACTAATGTACACAGTTATGATTCAATAAAAAATAAAAATAAAAAATAAAAATAACCTGTGTGGATCCAGCTAAGATGGAGTGGCCTCATTCTCTCAGGTGTCTCCCTTAAAACTGCAAATACCAGGAGATACAGAAAGACTCTGAAAGAGGGAAAGACAGTGGTGGACAGCAGAGGAACTTAAGGCTTGAGGACGATGTGGCAGTGAGCTCCCTGGGTTTCCCTTTTTTCCCTTATACACCTGGACAGGGTGCTGGAGAAGTTTGTAGTCTTCAGGCAACAAGTATAGGTAAAAACCACACTAAGAAAAGCTTTGTCTAATAGCATGGATCTGTTTATGATGTTCACCCTCTTCTAGCCAAATACTAACTGAAAAATTGCTCAGTGGGCGTGCATGGAGGGTTAACTTCCACTGCTTCCCATAGCATGTTGATACCCCAGATGCTTGAGACCAAGCTTCTCATAGCACGTTGGTCCCCCAGAAGCTCGGACCCCTGTCCTGGCAAAAGGAGGCGGCCGCCAGACTCCTGTGTGATTGTGTTGGCAGAACCAAGGAGGAAGCCTACTTCTTTCTCCAGCTAGGAGAGCAGGTGGTGTTCTGATTCTCCTGCCAGAGTAGTGTCAATGGGTCCAGGAGGGAGCTGAGCCTTCGCTTTGTCAGCAATGAGACTGAACCAGGTGATGTAAGATGGACCAGCCTGTACTGTCACTCCCTGGGAGAAGCAGGGCCCTGCAAGTTGAGCCTTTGCCCTAGATAGCCTCATGCTCCATCTGGAACAGGTGACTGCCTGCCTAATGAGAGCCCAAGATTGTCTTGCAGCTCAATACCCAAAATGTCTGGGATGGAGACAGGGCATCATGAAACTAAGAACCAGCACTGTCCCCCCTGGAACACAGAGACAACACTGACATGACCCAGATGTTGGAGTTATATGAGAAGACTTTCTTTCATTCTTTTTAAGACTGAATCTCATTCTGTCGCTCCAACTAGAGTGTAGCGGCATCATTATCTCTCACAGCAACCTTGAATTCCTGGACTCAAGTGATCCTCCTGCCTCAGCCTCCCAAGTAGCTGGGACTATTATACCTGGCTAGTCTTCTATTTATAGTAGAGATGGGGGTCTCTATTTTGCTCAGGCTCATCTTGAACTCCTGACCCCAGGCAGTCCTCCCACCATGGCCTCCCAGAATGCCAGGATTACAGGCATGAGCTACTGCACCTGGCCCTGACAAAGATTTTAAAGAAGCCGTTGTAATGATGCTTTATGCTGCTTATCTTGAAACAAAGAAATAGGAAGAAGAAATAGAAGAAAAAAGAACCAAAGGGAAATTGTAGAACTGAAGAATCTAGTGATTGACATTGAGAACTCAGTGGAAGGGCTGAACTGTGGATTGGGGAGGACCAGAGATGGCAGACGTGTCAGTAGAAAGGACTCTGCTGGACAGAGAGAAAGTAAATGGACAGGTGGTCTATAGAGTCTCCTGGACTTGAGACAGTACCAGAAGACCTAGTGTGGCAGTGTAGTCATCATAGAAGGGCAGGACAAAGAGTGTGGGGTGGAAAACACATTTGAAGAAGTGATGGTGGAAGTGACACAGATTTGGCAAAATATGCAACTTGCAGATTTAAGATGCTGATTGAATCCTGAACAGGATAAACCCAAAGAAGTCCACACCATGACACACTATAATCGAACATTTGAGAGCTAAACACGAGAAAGAATTTTGGAAGACAGTAGGGAAAAATAATCTGTAGCTAAAGGGAAACATCAATTCTGATGTCAGCAAATTTGTCATTGGAATTGATGGAGGCTAGGAAAAAACAGCACAGCATTTTCAGTTGCTGAAAGAAAAGAATTGTCAATTGCAAATTTTATATATGGTGAAATTACTTTTTAGGAATGAAGGGGAAATAAAGACCTTCACAGATGAAGGAAAACTAAGAATTTATTGCCAGCAGACCTGCCCTTAAAGAATCACTAAAAGAAGTTCTCCAAATACAAAGGAGGTGAAAATAGAAGGAGACTTGGAACTTCAGAAAGCAAAGAGGAAAAGGGTGTGGTGGTTAATTTTTTGTGTTAACTTGGAGATTGTTTTTAGATGAAATTAGATTAATGTTTAAATCATTGAACTTTGAGTAAGCAAATTGCCTTCTATAATATGAATGAGGCTCATTCAGTCAGTGGAAGTCTTGAATGGAACAAAAAGACTGGCAAAACAAAGAGATTGTGGCAAGTTTCACACATCTGATAAAACCCAGAGCAGTCTCCAGGAGGGCCATACAGAGTGATGCATGCAAAATACCATAAACACATTAAAATAAATTCTAAAAAGTTCTAAAAGTAATGAATTCTAAAAGTCAAGTAAAGGGAAACAGAAGGAAAAGAAACAATAAGCAGAACAGGTAATAAAATGACCAATTTCAGCTTTAAAGCATCAGTAATTACTCTAAATGTAAATGGTCTAAATATAAAAGTTAAAAGGTATTGGTGGAGTACATTTAAAAAAAAAGAAACAAAACCCATGCGTGATTTAACAATATACTGTCTCTGAGAAGCTTAAATGTAGAATGGCCCAACATGGTTCCTGGTATATAGCAGGATTCAACTAGTGACAGTTGAAATTACTACATCTTTTTTTTTTTTTTCGTAGAGACAGAGTCTCACTTCATCGCCCTCGGTAGAGTGCCGTGGCGTCACACAGCTCACAGCAACCTCCAGCTCCTGGGCTTAGGCGATCCTCTTGCCTCAGCCTCCTGAGTAGCTGGGACTACAGGTGCCCGCCACAACACCCAGCTAGAAATTACTACTTTTTAAAACATTCTTTTAGTTCCTAGGATACTCAGAAGAGACTTCTGGGAAAGCAGTGCGGTTTGGTAGAAGGTGCAGGCAAGTTGAAGTCTGGGGAGGGGCTGTGGCTGCTCCAGGGAGAGTAAGTGAGACGAATGTGGGTGGGCGTCTCATTTGCTGGGTTCAGGGAGCCAGAGGGGGTGGCACCAGTACACTGTCCTCAGAAACCTTGGAAATAGGACCATGGTTGCCTGCTGGGGTTAAACTGTGAAGTCATCTCTGTTGGATTGGGAAGGTGAAAAGTACACTTAAAATGGATGCCTTTGTTGTATGCAAAGTGTGTGTCTTTAAAACTGATTTTAACACAACCTTTGCCAGCTCTTTTTTTTTTTTTTATAGGTATTTCCTATTTTACTTTTTTTTTTTTTTTTGAAACTTTATTTATTACTTATTTATTTATTTATTTATTTTTTCTTTTGTAGATTTTTGGCCGAGGCAGGGTTTGAACCCGCCACTTCTGGCATATGGGGCCGGCGCCCTACTCCTTGAGCCACAGGCGCCACCCAACCTGTGCCAGCTCTTATTGTATGGTCCCATGAACTCTAATTAACTTTTTATTTTTTAATCTTTAAAAAACATTTTTTAAGGACACAGTAAGAAAGGAGTATGTAATTTTAACTTTTTATTTTAAGGTGTTCCATTTTTGAATTTTTACTTTTAAAATATTGTGAGCTCATTTTTTACTTATCTTATTGAGATTAATAGTCTAAAATTTATAATAGTCACTACTTAATCAAATTAAATCTCAAAACCAGAAAAGTAAACCAGAAAGATAATTGTTGTTTTAAAATCACTTAGGAATATTAAAATGTATGTGACCATTGAAGTTCACATTATTTGTGGAATTAAGTCACATCCCTTAAGGGCTGTGGCGGGATGTTTGGTGACACAGCAGATGCAGCCCCCTGTGGAAGGTCATTCCCTTTTTTTTGAGACAGTCTCCCTCTGTCACCCTGGGTAGAGAGCTGTGGTGTCAGCCTAGCTCACAGCAACCTCAAACGCTTGAGTTCAAGTATCACTCCTAGTAGCTGGGATGCTGGTATCCATCACAAAGCCTGGCTAATTTTTCTATTTTTAGTAGAGATGGGGTCTTGCTCTTGTTCTTGCTCTTGCTCAGGCTGGTCTTGAACTCCTGAGCTCAAGGAATCTTCCCACCTCCGCCTCCCACAGAGCTGGAATTACAGGTGTGAGCCACTGAACCCAGCCTGGTCACATTTACTGAGCATCTTGGCCACATGTGCAGATGCAGAGTGATGGGGACCACGTCCGGTCAGCCTTTGGGGAGCGGGTTGTAGGCTTGTCTTGTGTGCTGACCACCATTTGAAGTCAACAGAGGCGGGCTACTTTGGGACGAGAGAATGGCTTCCGAGGAAGCTGGGGGAGGAGGAGGACCAAGTTGTGGGCTGCGGGGTCGCCAGGCAGGCTGGGTCTTGGTGGATGGGCACTGCCCTCCTAGTGCCCGGGAGGGTAGGCAGCCTCTGTCACATTGTGATACCCTCAGGATGGGCGGGGACCAACTGGCCAGCGTCCCCAGTTAGCACAGGATAGTCTCTGCTTCAGGAGGAGAGACCCACTGTGAACTCTGAATGTGAAGGCAGAAAGGGGAAGGTCAACCCAGTGGCCTGCTCTGTGCAGAGGTGTCGTCGTCAGTGGAGGGAAGCAGAGGGCTGGTGACGCTCCTCTGTAGGGTGTCCTGTCTTGGCAGTGGCTGGGGAGGGCTTTTTGATGCTGTGCTCACCACCTGACCAAATCGTACATGAACCAGGGTTTTTCACTCACAGTTGTGACAGATGTCTGAGTAATATCCGTGTCCCCTGAGATGTGTTAATCTGATCATGTGGTAAAAAGCAAGTGAAGAGAGGATGGAGGTGAGGTAGGGCAGGAACAGAGTAAGGGCAGGAGAGGGGGCCAGAGAGCAGTGGGGTCCTTGCTGAAAGCTACTCACTTTCTTTTGCCATACAACCTTCAGGAGTGCAGAGCTTATTCATAAGTTGTTTTTAAAGAGGTGCCACAAATTATGACATATTTTTTTCTGTTTGGCAGTTTCCCAGAACAAATTTTATTTATTATCAGCAAATTACTGACAGGCTATTAGTACATTTTCTAAAATTATTATATAATAATAACTTAAGGTTATTTAAGTTGAAATTATTACTGGATTGTTCAGAATATCTCAGTGAAGCGCTAAGTAGTGTTAATTAACAACCTTATTTTAATGAGGTTTGCAAGACTGACGTATGGTATTTAGAAGAAAGTCTGATAGAAATAGCGACGTATTTTGTCATCTGGAAGTAACATTTGGTGCTCCTTGGCAGTGATACTCCTCATGTCTTTTCATGTCTGGACAGTTCATTTTAAGGATCATTTAAGTAAATACTGTAATTGTGTTATGGGACTCCAACTGAGTTAGTTAATTGAAATTTGTACTAAGTCAGCACTTAGTACTGAGTCCTTCCTCTGGGCCCTGAATTGTCGGTACCTTACACGCATCACTACATTTAACCTTATAGCCACCCCACGAGAGGAGATGGCATGTTATTGCTGTTGTGTAGCCTCAGACTGTGAGGTACACTCACGTCCAAGGAGCTGGTGGGCGGCAGCCCAACGATGAGCCCAGACCCACCTCTAGAACAGCTAGACTAGTATTATCTAATCGTAATGTAGGATGAGTAATTTTAAATCTTTCAATAGCTACGTTTTAAAAGGTAAGGACATCCCCAGGCAGGTGATATGAATTGTATTAATGTATTTGTTTATTAAACTATATGCAAAGTATTAAAGATTCCTGAGCTGTTTTGCATTCTATGGTTTTTACATTGAGTCTGGTATGTTCTACTCACTCTGACTGTCCCTGGTTCACCTTCTCAGTGAGCTTTGTGGGCAGAGTCCGTGCTGCTCTGCCTGTGAC
Source organism: Perodicticus potto (assembly GCA_963574655.1). NCBI lineage: Eukaryota > Metazoa > Chordata > Mammalia > Primates > Lorisidae > Perodicticus > Perodicticus potto. The sequence goes on from CAUYRH010154251.1 coordinate 36,604, forward strand.
CAGATTAAAGGAAGAATGAGGTACTTCCATCTGAAAACTTATCTGTTGTTGGGAACGTTGGCTCATGCCTGTGATCCTAGCTGTTCAGGAGGCTGCAGTGGGAGGATTGTTTGTGCCTGGGAGTTCGAGACCAGCCCTGGCCACATAGCAAGACTAAATCTCTAAGATAGGTAGATAGATAGATACATATGTACTTACATATCCATACATCCACTGTCATTGTGTTTTAAGGTAGTCTCTCAAGCTTTAATCTTAATTTTTTATTGTCTCCTAACCCTTTTGAGGGAATGAAAACATTCTGCTTCTCTGATACATTCATGGGACTGGTGGGCCCAAGGGAAGGTACTTAGTGCCCAACTGAAACAGAATTAGTTCTGTGTTGTTCTCTCATCTATTTCCAAGTGTTTTATCTAATTTTTTCTAATAAAGAAATGATTTATTTATATTTAAATACACTTTTTGCAAGGTGAAAATGATGATTGCTCCAGAGAAAAGTATTCTTCATATTTTGACCATTAATACTACAGCTCTTTCAGGGAGTAGTGGTTTGTTTCACTACTCACTGGCGGCACTTCCCCTGCAGAACCTCATCTGCTCTGAGTGTGGGGATGAGTTCACTCTGCAGAGCCAGCTGGCCATCCACATGGAGGAACACCGGCAGGAGCTGGCCGGGACCCGGCCCCACACCTGCAAGGCCTGCAAGAAGGAGTTCGAAGCTTCGTCAGAGCTGAAGGAGCACATGAAGACTCATTATAAAATTAGGTATGCGTCATTACTTGGGCTTGGTCAAAAGCAAATCTAGACGATCCATTAAAAGTTGGCATACTGCACCATGATCAATTAAACTTATTTGCTGCAAGAGCACCACACAGTGGAGGCAGCAGATAACCTGGTATGGTGTAAGAATGTCTGTCATGCCTGTGGTAGGGAAGGTTGGTGTGAGCATTACTGAGTAGGTGTCGGGCTGTGGGTAGAAATGGTTCGCAAGGATGATGAAAGCTGTAGAACAAGGCACTAGCTGCACGTTTGTATGGGCAGGTAACAAAATATGTAGGACGGATTCACAAAGGTTTAATGAACGCTCTTTTTGGCTGTCGAGGAGTCAGTGCTGGCACTGTTCTTAGGTCATTCAGGTCCCTGTTCTGTCATCCCAGACGGCCTTGGCAGTCTAGTGTCATGTGGGTCCCCACATGAGAAAACTGAAGAGAGATCAAGTAATTTTACAAGGTTTTATAGCTCATCACTCAAGAGTTTGAGATTTAAATCCTACCAGTCTGGGTGTAGGCCTCATAATCTTAACAACTGTAACCACATTTAAATCCATTGTATATTTATTCCTAGTCACAGTCTTATGACATTTCCTTTCCTTCATAAAGTGAAGCAGAGAGATCTTCCTGCCCCTGTGCTCAGCTAAGGGTGGTGATCACTTGTTACACATAGAATTTCTCCAACAAACTATAAAAGATGTATCAATCCTCATTTTAACTATTTTTTAATTTTATTATTATTTTTTTAAAACTGGGTTTCACTTTGTTTTATAAAATAGAATAAGTGTTCCCTATTTTAACTGTTATGCTATTGCTTTAGCTTGCCACTATTCCAAGCTCCAATGTTTAGGAAATATCTGTATTTTTTAATAACAAAAAGAAATACTATACCAATTAACTTATAAACTTTATAAAATGCCTAATGTTTCTTTATTCTCTTCAACATCGTATTTTAAAAGTGTGGACTGAATATTTCCATATGATCAACCATCTCTTGCCTTTTTTAAAAAAAAAATTAGTTTATTATTTATTCATTATTTTTACAGACAGGGTCTTACTCTGTCACCCATGCTGGAGTGCCATGGTAGAATCATAGCTCACTGCAACCTTGAGGTTTTGGGCTGAAATGAACCTCCTGCCTCAGCCTCCTGAGTTGCTGGGACTACCGCCGTGCACCACTACAGTCAGCTAATTTTACTTTATTTTGATGGAGCAAGGGTCTTGCTGTGTTGTCCAGGCTGATCTGGAACTCCTGGCCCCAAGCAGTCCTGCTGCCTTAGCCTCCCCAAGTGCTGGACATGAGCCAACCCACCTGGCCTGATTCAGTGATTTTTTTTTTTTAAACTCCCAAAATATAATGCATGTTCTTGATTCACTCATATTTTTATTCTGATGAAGTTTTAACAAGGCATTTTTGATGTTTTTTCAAAAGTTTTAGAAAGAAGGTTGAAGATACTTGGTTGGTGGTTCTGTTCACAGACAGCCTGGCTTCTGGGTCTTCCCAGATTGAGGAGAAACCGGACAGGAGAGGCCTCATCCTCACTCTGTTATTCTGCAGGGGAGAGAGTGACCAATGAATAGGTTAGTCAGCAAGAGTCTCAGATAGTGACAAATGTTGAGCAAGACAGAAAAGTGGGGTAATGTGGGGTGACGTGAAGGTGAGGGAGGTTGGTGAGGAGATGCATTTGGTAGGAGACTCGACCGAGGTGCGGGAACCTCTGCGAGTCCAGGGGAGGGTTTTCCAGGCCCTTGGCAGCAGAGAGCGTCTTTTGTTTGAGAAGCAGAAATGAGGCCCGGGCAGTGACAGACACCTCCATTGGGGAGAATGTGTCTGGGGTTGGTGCTTAGGGGAGGGACAGGGCTGTTGGCGGTTCAAGTTTGGAAGTCATCAGCACCTAAGTGGTCTCAAAGGCCAGGAGACTGGAGGAGTGGCAGAGATCTAGTGTTGATGTGGAAATTACACCTGTGCGTGTTTTGGTTTTTGACCATCACAGGTGGATCTTTGTCTAGAAGAGACATTTTGTACCCTGGCACCAGTTGCAGTTTTTGAGTTGGAAAAACCAAACTTTTCAGAAATAGAAAAAATGAATTTTAGGATTTTGAATGTACAAAAGTAATACATACATGTCTATGTATGTGTATGTGTTGTGCGTGTATATGTGATTGATTTTCATCAAAACACATTCTATTGGCCACTCAGATAAACTTTCTGGTAGGATTTTCATTTGGAAATTGCACCATCAGGGAGACAACTGAATGTGTATTTCCCCCTGTGTCTTTACTAGGGTGTCAAGTACAAGGTCCTATAACCGGAACGTTGACAGAAGTGGATTCACATATTCGTGTCCACACTGTGGAAAGACATTTCAAAAGCCCAGTCAGTTAACTCGGCATATTAGGATCCACACAGGTATGAGAAGCACGTACTTCTGAATGATTTCGTGTGTGGCTGGAAGGAAAGAAATGCACCTCAGTGCTAGTTTGACCTGGAAGCTAATCCTGGCTTTCCCATAATTTGCTGGATAATCCTCGTGAAACTACTTAATCTTTCTGTGGTTTCATTTCCTGACCTGAAAAATGTGTTGTTATGACTACCTATAGGTGTCCTAACTTACACACGGAAAACTATGTAGTGCTTGTAGACAGGCCTGATAAATCCTAGGCTGTCAGTGCCTGGGAGTTGATGTTGTTATTGTTATTATTATTGGTATGGGATTGATTCACTCAATAAATGTTAAGTATTACTATATGTCAGATGTTAACACTGGGTTAATTAGATGTCAATAAAGTAATGGATTTTCATATTCTTTTATAATATTGTCTTCACTAATTAGGCTGTAAAACATTAAAATAAGAAAAATTTGATTTCTCTGTGCCTTATTTGTTAGTTCTGTATGAATATTGAAAGTGAGCACAGCATTCATGGCTGAATATTCCTTATCACCTCATAAAAAATCAGTATGTGGGCGGTGCCTGCGGCTCAAAGGAGTAGGGTGCCGGCCCCATATGCTGGAGGTGATGGGTTCAAACCCAGCCCCGGCCAAAAACCACACACACACACACACACACAAAATCAGTGTGTAATATTGTATTAATAATACACATCTCTGGGAAAGGACAAAGGAAAACTGTACAAATATTTATAATATTTGAAATTTAAATGATCACGTCCTATCATTTTAATTTTGTCCATACTTCTGACTCGGTTTTCCTTCATAATGAGAGTAAGAAATCTCACAACTATTTGGCTGGCTGCTGCTGTGTTTCACCCAGTTCTACATATGCTGTAACACTGTTTACTTTCTCAGAGTCTTAGTGAAATGTCTCTATGTAGGGAATTGCAGAGTTACTCAGATGATTCTAAAGTTTATGTGTCAGTATAAACTTGATCTTTTCAGAGTATCAGCTGATATTTTTTAAAGGAAGAAGAAAAAAATAACATCTTTACAAATGTGATAATACATTATATTTGTAGATTATTAGATGCGAGTTTATCTTCTGTGAAGTTTAGTTAATGAAAACGTAGTTTTAAAATGTTACATACTTTACCTAAGGTAGAGACACAAAGTAAAAGGGAAAGAGAGAGCTTCCATGCCCATTTCCCAGATGCCATTTATTTGTACAATTTTCCTTTCTAAGGGAGTGAGAATTTGGTAAGACTAGAAACTACACTAACCTTGCAGTTTGGTTTGACCCTCAGCTAGTTTTCTCTTTCTGCTCATTTGATTCAGTGGATTCTTGTTGTACATGTGTGAAGCACTGTTCTGGGTGCTGAAGAAAGAAGAGAGGCTCCCAAAGCACCTGCCTTGGTGTCATGCATACTGTAGTGAGGGCAGGTGGATATGAGAAATGTTAGAAGTCAGAGGGTGATAAGCAGGGGGCGGGGCAGAAGGCTGGGGGGAGGGGCGGGGAAGAGAGCAGCATTGGGGGCCGTGGACTGGAAAGTCCTGGCTGGGATAGTAGCTTTGAGCAGAGCCCTGAAGAGTAGGATGGAAGCAAGCCACAGGGGGCCCTTGGGAGAGGACAAGCGGGTGGGAGAAGTAGACCCTCCTGGCATGCTGGGGAGCAGCAGACGCGTGGGGTGGAGGGAGCTTGTGGAACCATAGCACTGGGGCCACCACTGTTGGTGGTGTGAGAATGGTGACTTTTACTCTGCCTGTGACTGGAAGCCAGTGAGGGTTTTCAGCAGACCTGCTGGGACATAACATGTTAGAAAGGGGCTTTCTTTCTGCAGTGTTGAGGAAAGCCTCTAATGGGGGGAGGGTAGAGGTGGTGAGTCTAGCCATGGTCATTTTGGGGGTGCTGGGGGACCTGCCAGGCCTTGTCCCTACCTGTGGTACTTGTGGGTGGGGAGCAGAGCTGCTCGGGGTGTGTCTTAAGGGTGGAAGCAGCAGGGTTTGCTGATAAACTGAGTGCGGGGCATGAAGGAAAGCAGAGGGTGGGATGACTCTGGGGTTTTGACCTGAACTCACAGGGGAGATGGCAGGTGGAGCAGATGGTTAAGAGTGCACTGGGGGTTAACACTGGGATTCTGGGTAGACAACTGCAGGTCCAAGGAGGAAGTCCAAGGAGACGTTTTGTCTGAAGAAGTAGGTTTGGGGTCTTGAGTTTGGGTAACTTGAATTTTTCTCTTTTTAAACTGTAAGATGCGCACACACATGGAATTATATTCTGATCATTTTTCTCCCTTTGTAGGTGAAAGGCCTTTTAAATGTAGTGAATGTGGGAAAGCTTTTAACCAGAAGGGGGCGTTGCAAACGCACATGATCAAGCACACAGGTGAAAAGCCCCACGCCTGTGCCTTCTGCCCTGCCGCCTTCTCTCAGAAAGGGAACCTTCAGTCCCACGTGCAGAGGGTCCACTCGGAGGTAAACACAGACTTCTGAGCATCTGGAGGTGTCTTTGGAGTTAATGAGTGAACCAAAGAAGGGCTTTTCCATTTTTAAAATGAGCGGGTTGAGTTTGTCCTGAGTATACCCTGTTTTAGAAAATACGTATACTTGGGAACCTTTTAAGTTTATTATATGTAGAGTAAACATAAAATACCATCTTTTTATCTTCTTGCTGACAGAATAGCTTTGAGGAATAAATGTTTGAACATCATAATACCTTTGTTGGCGATGGTCCATTATTCTGAGTATTCTTAGTGCTGATACTACTGGGCACATGCTTGGTCTCTGGAGGCTCAGTCCCGTTCTGTGTCATACAGAGTCCTGCTCTATTAGTTTCCTGCTATTTTGCATGATAACTATCTCAACTAAAATGAGGTGCACAGATTTCTCTTATAATTTTCTGTTGTCTGCAGATCATACTGATTTATTGATCCTCTGGAAGTGTTTCTGTCAAGCAGGCTAAACTTTGATTTTACTAATTGTAAAATTAGTAAATTTTACTAATTTTAGACAAACAGAATAACATCTAAAGTGAAAAGAAACACCTACAGACTCTATGTTGTCTATAAACAGATTCCGAATTCCATGCGCAGTGAGTCAATCGTTTGATCGTCTAAGATGCAGAGACAGTAGGAAGGCCATATTAGTGAGGTGCTGCTAATGTGCAGTGAAGTTACCTTGACATCCAGGAGGGTAAATTGGGCTGGGAGGTTGTTCTGTGGAGTTGCCTCTGAGCAAAGGTGATGGCCCAGGAGGAACGTGCGTCTGTGTGGCCCTGGACCTACCCTGGGGGGTACTCAGCGCTCCTGAGTTTAGAAATTCTTTAGGGGGCCAGCGGTTTCCCTGTCCCTGCTGAGGGACACTCTGGGCTTATATTGGGATAGAGATTGGTTTGTAAGTATTATCCAATCCTGTGAGGAATCTAAAACCTTAAATTTCATTCTTAATGAGGTGCTAGAAATAGAATGGAAGTCTTATTCAAGGTTAGAAGGGGCAATGAGTTTACAAGCCAGCCTTCGTAATTATAACAGTAACTAACTTTGGGTTTGAGTAATGGCGCAAGAATGTTTTAGATGCTTTTTCTGCTCAAGACTGTTCTTCCTCATTTTATTGTTTTCTGTCTGTTTCTGGCTTTATCATAGCTTTTAAAATTAGTCATTGATATGGAATATTAGAATCGATGATGAAAAACTAAATGTGTAAATATATAGAGTTTATTCAGTGTAATACGTATTTATAGCTAACTGGCCTTCATTACTGGACGATGTATTGAACCGTGTAAAGAATTATATGCACTGTATGTTTGATATTTTATTTTTATAGAATTATAATTACTGAAAAATATGTTTTCTCAGTCCTGAACCATTTCTAATTTACAGAAAAGTCTGAATTTTAATTAATTTCATACTGGCAATATTGATTAAAGATTTGGTTCATTGATTTTGGAGCTATTTATTTTTTAATAAAAGCAAAGTTGAAAGGTTAAATTATTGATGTCATTTTGAATGGAACTGTAAATTATGATTTGCCATAATTTAAATATTTTGATCTACTAATGAATTGTATAAAATTATTGTTTGTTTTTTTTTTTTTTATTCTTTAAGGTCAAGAATGGTCCTACCTATAATTGTACAGAATGTAGTTGTGTGTTTAAAAGTTTAGGCAGCTTAAACACGCATATCAGCAAGATGCATATGGGTGGGCCACAGAATTCAACAAGTTCTTCAGAGACTGCTCATGTTTTAACAGTAAGTTTAGTAATTTGGTTTAAAGAAGGAGTTGTTTTTACTAAAATCTGTCATTTTAGATATGGTCTTTATAATTGAATTTAGTAGCAAAAAGTTGTTTTGAAAGTTCTTTATGTGAAGATAAGGTGCTACGTTTAAAAATTAGTAAAAGTTAATCTTTTAAAGCTTATTAGACAGTACTAATTTATGGACTGTTATCTGAACCTATCTAAATATGACAATGTAATCATGCATTTACCAAATTATATATATATATTTTCTGAAATAGAGTCTTACTATTTTGCCCTGGGTAGAGTGCCGTGGTGTCATAGCTCACAGCAACCTCTAACTCCTGGGCTCAAAGGATCCTCTTTGTCTCAGCTTCCCTAGTAGCTGGGACTACGGGCGCCTGCCACTATGCCCAGCTATTTTTAGAGATGGGATTTTGCTCTTGCTCAGGCTGGTCTCAAACTCCTGAGCTCAAGAAATCTACCTGCCTCAGCTGCCTAGAGTGATTACAGGTGTGAGCTACTGCACCCGACCTGAAATTATAATTTTTATAGTCAGTGTTTCTTAAAAATTTACTGTAGAACCTCTGTAAGTTGACCACGGAAGGGACTATAACAAATTGGTCAACATAAGGAACTGGGCCTACTATACTGATACGTACATGTGGTGCATGTCCAGTCTGTGAAAATTACACTTAAGAAGGTGGTCAGTGTAGAGAAGTGGTCAGCCATGGAGGTTCTACTGTATTTCATTTTTTTCTTTTTTTCTTCTTTTATCAGATTGTTAATGTGCTGACATAACAAGGTTTGTGGGAGGCACATTTCACATATGAGTGTGAAAACCCAGCCAGCACATTTATGAACTACAAAAGGAGCTCAGTGTTCTGTATGATTTTCAAATATTTTTTATCTTAATTTAAATACTAGTGATTCTCTGTAGGTAATATTTCTTTTTTTCTAATGTGATAGTAATATTTCTGAAGTCTTTAGACTTTTGAAATTAAATTGTATTTTCCAGTACATGTATTTAAAAATGATTTAACTCTAAACACACACAAGCACATAGGCACACATAGACATGCACACACTTCACAGGCGCACCTGCTTAGAATCACAGGCACACGTAGAGGCACCCACACACTTCATAGGTACACAGGCGCAGAATCACAGATACCCACACGCCCCACAGGTGCACGGGCTCAGAGTCACAGGTACACGCAGAGATGTACACACACCCCACAGGTGCACACGCTCAGGATCACAAGTACATGCAAAGATGTGCACACATCCCACAAGTGCACATGCTCAGGATCACAGGTACACGCAGAGACGTGCACACATCCCACAGGTGCACACGCTCAGGATCACAGGTACACGCAGAGACGTGCACACACCCCACAGGTGCACACGCTCAGGATCACAGGTACTCGCAGAGACGTGCACACACCCCACAGGTGCGCTCGGGCGGGGGCAGTGGT